>JADLZN010010767.1:0-50000 GCA_018155175.1 Sinocyclocheilus anophthalmus
CTGCTAACCACGACCCCGTACAAGGGGGGTCGCTGGGGAAGCATGACCTGGTCGTCTGGTTCCTTAAGGGGGCGAGAAGGTTAAGTCCTCCACGGCCCCCCTCTATACCCTGTTGGGACCTGAGTCTGGTGCTCACGGCCCTACAGCAGGGCCCATTTGAGCCTTTGCAGGCGGTTGAGCTAAAGGTTCTTTCAATGAAGACTTTGCTCCTGCTGGCATTGGGCTCTATCAAGAGGGTAGGGGGCCTGCATGCATTTTCGGGTCAACGATTCGTGCCTAGAGTTCGGGCCGGCTGATTCCCAGGTGACCCTGAGGCCCTGGCCTGGCTATGTGCCCAAGGTTCCCGCTACTCCCTTCAGGGATCAGGTGGTGAACCTCCAAGCGCTGCCCTCGGAGGAGGCAGAACCAGCCCTAGCTTTGCTCTGTCCCGTACGAGCCTTAAGGTGCTACGTAGACCGGACACAAAGCTTCAGGACCTCAGAACAGCTCTTTGTCTGTTACGGTGGACAGCAGAATGGGAAGGCTGTCTCCAAGCAGAGGTTGGCGCACTGGATAGTGGATGCCATCACCCTGGCTTATCAGCCACAGGGTGTGCCCTGCCCGTTCAGGTTGCGAGCTCACTCAACTAGAGGTGTTGCATCCTCCTGGGCGCTGGCTTGTGGCGCCTCACTGACAGATATCTGTAGGGCTGCGGGCTGGGCGACCCCTAACACATTCGCTAGATTCTATAGCCTTTCGTGTGGAGCCGGTATCCTCCTGTGTTCTCACTTCAAATGGGTAGAAGCACTGAGAGGCCCCGGCTTCGGGTCTGCTTGCTAAAACCGCTCCAGAGAGTCCATACTGTAGACCCTGTTGAGTTCCTCCGTCCTCTCGGCAGCCAGACGTGGTGGAGTGTCCGGTGCCAGGCCTTCACTCGTTGTATCCTCGAGAACCGGTAGAAGGCTGGTTTCCATATGTAAGACCTAAGTGGATCTCATATGTGTAAAGTCCACGGTATAGCCTTGAGCCCGTGTTTCCCCGGCAGACTTCTGCCATTCCAAGAGGGTTCAATCACCTCCATTCTTCCATATGCACCTAAGGGATGTCCATATGTGTATTGCTTACGAAACCTCCTTCGGGAAGGATGGGGATTCCGCAACGTTCCTGTTCCAAGTGGAAAGGGTATGTTTTCCCAGTGTTATCCAATCTTACTCATTGGGTAGTGCCATAGCAGAAGTAGCTGTGTCCTCTGTGAAGAAGCCAGTGCCCCTACCCCAAACAGTAGGGCGCAGGTGTCTTCCCAGACACTGAGGGCAAGTACTGTGGCCCTTGGTAGGATCCCAATTTCGTCCGGTCATCCGGGACGTGACGTCGAGAGTGACCGACTGAAAGGGAATGCCTCGGTTACATGTGTAACCCTCGTTCCCTGAAGGAGGGAACGGAGACGTCACATCCCGTCACCACAGCTCCTGTACCACCGCTGACCAGCCGGGTCACCGGCTCGGCTCCTCAGCGAAAACCTGAATATGCGCTGCATCTGTTGCCTACTTATACTCACGCTGTGATCAGCAGCAGCTAGATGCAGTAATCGCATTCCAATGTGCATTGGCTTGTTTAGTTTGCACTCGAAGTGGATTGGTTTCTCTAAGCAAGATCCCAATTCGTCGTTTATCCGACGTGACGTCTCCGTTCCCTCCTTCAGGGAACGCGGGTTACACAAGTAACCTAGACGTTATTTCACTTGACCAACTTAAATGTTTATATAATAAAAACAGGCAAAATAAAAGTGAAAAGGTTATATAATATCCCAATTAAACTGTTTTGAAACAGTTCACAGTAAGCAGGCAAATTGGTAATACGTGAGGGAATCATGTTTGGGTACACAAGGGGAATATCAGTCTTTGCAAGCAAAGCTGAATCATGGCTCATCACTTTATGCCAAATTGTATTAGAGAAGTGTCAAACAAATCAAAAATCACATTTCTCAATGCAAAATCGCAAAGAATTTAGGTATTTCACCAACTACTATACACAATATTGTGAAAGGATTCAGGGAATCCAGAGAAATCTCAGTCTTTGTTGGGCAAGGCAGGAAACCTCAGATAAATGTGCATGACCTATTGAGCCCTCAGATGGCATTGCATAAGAAACCGTCATGCTGCGGTGTCAAATATAGCCACATGGGCTCAGGAGTACTTTGGAAAACTGATGTCATTTAACACAGTCTGCCGCAGCATCAATAATCGCAACTTGAATATCTGTTACTCTAGGAGAATGCTATATACATCCATTTTCTATGAAGCGATGTCACCCGGGTTCTCTGGTGGGCCAGAGCTCATCTCAGTAGTCAACAGACAGTTAAAATGTGTGCTGTGGTCAGAATGAGTACACGTTTGTCAGCTCATTCTTCAGAAAATGACATCAAATTCGCCCATCTGCAGTCCCAAAGACACAGTGCCCATCCGACTTCAAACGCGACCGATGCAAAGAGGCCAAACATCTGTCATGATGGGGCTGCAGCAGAGCCCACAGAATGAAGATCTGGTCTCGCAATATTAGAAAAAATGTGGGTCATGACCAGGTAGAGAGTCACATGAAAAGAAGAATTCATACCACGTGAGCAGAATTGAAGGGGCAGACGCTTATGCGGATAACTAGAAGTTTTCGGTGTAGGCCGCATGCGATTTTGCTTGCAAACTTTAACATTGTAGTGCGCCTTCAATAGTACCCGAACATTAAACATTGTAGCTTAAATGAGGAGTTGAAAGAAATGGACAAGTATTAACGACTGGCCTCGGTAGCCGCCAACTTTTTTGGGAGTGCGTTGCAGGCATTAAAATCAACATTTGTTTATATTTACAAAATAAATTTAAGTTGGCCAGTGAAAACATTGGAACTATTTTTATTTGTACTTTAGTCAATTAAATAAAGGTTAGAGAGAAATAACAAATAATATATAATCGATGTTATGATATTTCACAGAACACCCCAACTTTTCTGGAATTGCCTTTGAGTAATTCTGTAGTAGGGTAGATCAGGAGAAGGTGCACAAGAAGCCGAATGGTACCCACGCAAAGTTGGGAATTACAAATGGTACGGGCCAGAGGCATAGTATGATTGTTTTGAAGAGTGCAGATTTGCTGACCTGAATGTTAATTTAAAAGTGGGCGACCAAAGGCCACATATCTGTTATGTGAGTAGTGTAGTATAGGGAACACTAGTACAGCAAATAAACTCTCAGGTACAATTTTTTTTGTTACAAGTTTTGCTGATGTACTAATGGACTAAGCTGAGCAGCATCAAGATTTCCACAGCAATCTCGACATGCTTATTTTCTTCTTTTCATGTCCCCTCTCATCTCTACAGGGTGCATGGGAAATATCAAGTCACCACGGTAACAAGAGTGCTCGTGCTCTCACTTCAAACCGACAGTGTTGTGTCCATAAACATTAAATATCATTTGAGGAGATGTCAGAGGCCAGTCTCCTGGGGTTCTTCAAATCAGAATTTCATAATGTATAGACAAGGGTAAAATTGATTTACATCCACATCAAAAAGTCATCCAAATACTGATTAAAACCCCATTAGGCAGTTACTTATTTTGTTTTCTTAAAGGTGCTGTAAGTGAATTCAAGCTTTTTCTTTTTTTTTTCACATTTTGATAATTTCCGCTTTATTGCAAACTTCAAACCACACAAACAAAATCCAGCATGAGAAAGCTTCTGTTGGTATCTGTTATATCAATTGCATTTGCTTGGCTGTCTTATGCTACCTTTGAAGTATACAACATTCATGCTGCTGTCTTTACATTTTTTGTTGTTGTTTTTGTTTAATAAATAAATGCCATGTAACACTCTGGATCCACTGAAGAATGATGTCATTATAACACTGATTAGTTGAATGTACTGTGATCAGACACTTAACTGCATGGTATTTAAAATTAAAAGAACATGTATTATAGTTTAATTGTATATTTAATGCAATTAGTTGACACTTGACCTACTAGGACTTAATTATAAATTTGTATGTAATGTCATAATAACTTTGTCTTTGAAGTACCACTGAAAGTACTAACAAGCATTTATGGAAAATTAATTTATGTGGTAAACTAAAATATATATTGCCATTTCTATTTAAACGTGTATGTCATGTATTTATTTATTTACATTTAAAATTAAAACTTAAAATAATACACTACATTTAAAATTATAATTTACTTGTAATTTAGTATGCTAGTCAACAACAAATCAAAAGTATGCTTCTTGAAAGCACAACAAAATATAATTAAAACAATGCTTTAATATGTATTTTAAAGTACAATTTTTAATTTGACATGATTTAAGTGCACTTTTTGCTCTCGCCATGTATACTTAAAGAGCTAGTTTACCAAAAATTAAAATATCTCTTGTGAATGTGCGTTGAAGACTTACATGGAAGAGAATAAATTGTTAAATAAAGTCATTTTCTTTGCACACAAAAAGTATTCCTATAGCTTCACAAAATTGAAGTTGAGCCACTGATGTCCCTGGACTATTTAAGATGACCTTTCTAGTCCTTCACGGGTAGTGTGTTCGGGTCTATGCGGGGTCAGAAAAAGCTCTTGGCATTTTCATAAAAAAATATCTTAATTTGAATTTCCGAAGATGAGTGAAGGTCTTACATACCTGAGGGTGGAGCATTCTGACTCACATTTCATTTGTGGGTGAATAACCCCCCTCGAAAAAAAAAAATGAGTATGCTTTTAAGTACCAGATGGTTGAAATAAAAAAAAAAAATTTTATATTTGAATGCACTACAATGCACTTAATTGTTTGTTTGGAGCTATTTCCGTTTTCTGTAAAGGTGCACACGCAATTTTTTGGCCAAGATGTTGACATTGAAAGACCAAACAAACACGCCCATACCCCCGGAACCCTGCAGGTCTGGTTTGGGTTAGTTCTGAGGGGGTTATTATTGTTTTATATTAAAGGAACCCTGCAGGTCTGGTTTGGGTTAGTTCTGAGGGGGTTATTATTGTTTTATATTAAAGGAACCGTGCAGGTCTGGTTTGGGTTAGTTCTGAGGAGAGGGTTGTTATTGTTTTATATTAAAGGAACCGTGCAGGTCTGGTTTGGGTTAGTTCTGAGGAGAGGGTTGTTATTGTTTTATATTAAAGGAACCCTGCAGGTCTGGTTTGGGGTAGTTCTGAGGAGAGGTTGTTATTGTTTTATATTAAAGGAACCGTGCAGGTCTGGTTTGGGTTAGTTCTGAGGAGAGGGTTGTTATTGTTTTATATTAAAGGAACCCTGCAGGTCTGGTTTGGGTTAGTTCTGAGGAGAGGGTTGTTATTGTTTTATATTAAAGGAACCGTGCAGGTCTGGTTTGCGTTAGTTCTGAGGAGAGGGTTGTTATTGTTTTATATTAAAGGAACCCTGCAGGTCTGGTTGGCCGCGGGTTTAATGGCGTTCCGCGGGAAAGGGGTGTTATTGCACACATTAGGAACATTGGCCATGGTTTCGCTACTAAAACATAGTTTAGATTGTGTTTGTGTGCTTGTATAAGTGTTAGTCAGTACGCCAGAAAACATGGTTTACTATAATAAAACCTCTTCTTTGTCATATTGATTAACCAGGCTCCTGTCAGAGTGCTTCACAGAGAAATGAAGTAAAATAAAAAAAGAAAAGTAGCTTTAAATGATTAACGTTAAACTTCAATGTAGTAATGGCAGTAGTTAAACTAAAGAAGGGTTTGTATGGTGAGATGTCCAAAAGAGTAGTCCAGGGCCAAATCAGTAGTTCTCACAGCCTGGGGTTATATAGCAACAGATCTCATTTTGTGAGATTAGAGCCTAAATAAAAGCAGTGAGTCGTGCCCTAAAGGCCAGCATTGTGCTAGATTTAGCTCACCTTCACTTCTGATTTGTGCCAAATTGATAACATTGTAATGTATTGTTGCATTACAAAAATACAATATAATAATACAATGTTACATGACAATAACGTTCATATCTGCTTATTAAAAATTGTATTAGTTTAATTCTGCGTGTCTCTCCGTATTCACTGTGATTTGTATACCGGTTTTTTTGTTTTTTTTAGATTAAAATGCCACCACGAATCAGCCCTCTTAAGGATGCCATGCATCATGTTATCACAAAGTCTGACAAAACTAAATTAGAGGTGAAGTACATCAATGCGGTGAAAGGTAAGGTGGTGTCTGGTATGATTTATCACTTAATAATTACTATCATATGTAACCATAAACTTATGCGTATATAATGCAAAACTTTATGTATGTTCATTAGAAACCTGGTTGCAGAATACTTTAAAGCGGTCATATGATGTGATTTCAAATTTTCATTTCTCTTTGGAGTGTTACAAGCTCTTAGTACAGAACGACGATCTGTAAGTTGCTAAGAATAAAGTCTCAAATCCAAAGAGCTATTATTTATAGAAGTTAAGAGTCAACCACTCCTACCTTAAACGGCTCGTTCTAACAACGCCCCCACATATCTACATCACTATTTGGGAAGATTTGCATGGAACGCCGCCCAAATGTTCACGCAAAGAAGAAGCCGTAACTTTTATTCTCGCTGCAGTATTGTTGCTGCCGCCATGTTGTGGAGATGCTGTGTGTTTCGGTATGAAAGCGAAACTACTTTGTTTGGTCTTCCAAAGAGGACGATATCTGCTTCGTCATGCCTAGAGCTGATCCGTGCCTGGTCGCTGAGGGAATACATCAACTTCACCATGGACGAAGCGGGAATCCAGCCCCGGGTTGCCGCTCATTCGTCGCATTCCGCCGCGCGCGCCGTTCTCGACTCCGCCGCCTCAGCTCACTCTACGCCTGCTTTCGCTCACGGCGTAGGCCCTGTGTGTTTCGTTGTGACAGCGAAACTACTTTGTTTAGTCTTCCAAAAATGGACACGACTAGAAATCAATGTTTAAGTTGTATTGAACACTGTTCCAGAACAGTTTTAACCCAAATATTCAGATGTGTGCTGCTCATTTTATGGAGGACTGTCTCCTGATCCTGGGAGTGTAGACTACAATGCCGGCTGTTCTGTCTCACAGACTGTAAGTACGTTTTTATGATTTACAGGATTTGCCACTGACGATTCAAACGTGATTTTTTTGGGCAGTGTAGAGTAAGGCTTATTGTTTGTCATTTCTCCGATCAAAAAAGCAGACATGTTTTTATGCTTACGCAGCGCGATGCAACCAATGCATAAAAAGACAGTATAATTCATTATAATCATTAATTATGTCCCCACTAGATGCAACAAATGCCTCGTTTATAATGTTATGTTTTTGTCTCGTCGCTCCGGCCGTGACACAGCATCACATTATGTGAGGGGTGTAACTTTCCGTCACAAGCTGAGGTATTCGGCCACTCACCGCAACTGGATAGCTGCCAATCACAGCACACCTCGCTTTTCAGACCAATTAGTTTTGTAAAAATCTACGCGTTTCAGAAAGTCTGGGCATAGAGGAGAAACAATAATGTACAGTATGTGGAAATAATGTGTTTTTTTAACCTTAAAGTGCATAAACACATTTTATTACACCAAGTACACAAAATATTGTTATTTTTAGCAGCATCATATGACCACTTTAAATAAGCTACTATTGATGTGTTCTGTGTGTGCAATTATCATGCTTTATCTGCAAGATTTATTTATTTTGTGGTGTAAATGTTTTGTTGTATTTGCAGGACGTGGACTATTTGCAAAAGGTTCCTTCTTCAAAGGAGATTTTATTGTGGAGTACAGGGGTGAACTTATAAATTATGCAGAGCTGGAGAGAAGGAGAAAACTCTACCACCCATCCTGTGCTGTTTTTATGTTCGAGTTTAAGTGGAGAGGGAAAACGTGGTGGTAAGAAGTCACATTTCACCAAAGCTATATTACTTGTGCTGTACTAGAGTAAATAAGGCTACATTTACACTGCAGGTCTTCATAACCAATTCTGATTTTGTGACTATATACATTTTTTTTTGGCAGACGTGCTTGCGTTTCTTTTAAGATTGACACTTATCCGATGTGTTCAGTTTACACTGCACTTGGTGACACAAACTAAAAATAGTGCATACAGTGTCATCACAAATCAATTTCAGTAGTACATTGAGTTTAATTTATTGATATGGGATTCGTATAGCAACCTTTTCAATGCAATAGTTACTTCCATATATCAAAATAATGATATAGTACATATTCTTCAGGACGGATTATGTACGCAGCTCTGCTCAAAGCTTGCGATGGAATTAAAAATCCCCCTCCCCAGGGGGCAGTTGCATAAACTTAGCCTCTATGTTGAGGCAATGTCTTATGAAACTAGTTTGACCAATTAACAGTAAGCCAAGGGGTAATTAGGCTTATATTTTGGATTCCAATTAGACAAATCTGAGTTATGTAACCGAATTTTGCAAATTTTGACCCATCTTAAAGAAAAAATTAGATGACTAACTTAAGACTAATCTAAACCTTTTATGAAACCGGCCCCAGGTGGTAGATATTTAAGCATGTCACAGCTTCTGAATCCGTTTGAATCATATAGTCATAAAACATTTTTTCCCTCATTAAAACCTAAAGGGGTTGCCGTGATTTGTTCACAGTACAGCACGGCCTCTCATACCTGATTGCTTGCATATATACATGATGGTATATATAAAAACCTTGCTATGTGGATAACGGAGACTTGTCATAGCACTTGCATATTACTGCTCTTTTTTTTTGGTTTTGATTGCTTCTATTGTCCTGGATAAAAGCGTCTGCTAAACGACTAAAAGTAATGTTAACCAAATGCGTATACAAGGGCAGGGACATGTTTGTGTGGCATTTTATTTGTGTTTCATGGAATGAATGGGGTGGCAACGAGCCCACTGTCACTGACAACAGCAGCAACGAGCACTTAGCAACACATTTCAGCGTCAGATCGCCTTTCATTTAACACAAACAAACAAAGTGAATACTCTGCTACTCAAATAGGGATGTTTCATTTGTGACTGGTATGTCTGTACAGTTTTAAAAAAACTCAATTTTCAATGACGTAGCATTTGTGTTCACTGGGGAAGATCCGATCTGTCCGCTTACACGTCAGGCGCAAATGCATGTATCCAATTATATCGGATTTATTTTCACATTCGCAATGAGGCCTGAAACCAATCTGAGACTATCTTAATACACTCTTCTCTTTCCAGCTTAAACGGTCGTGGCTCTTATCTGATCTGTTCCTATATAAAAAAATATTGGAATTGGTTCACTTGAACCATGCAGTGTACATGCAGCCTAAGACACTGATTTGTGTTGATATATTGTTACAGTTGTATTTTTCCTTTTCATATTTTTTTTAATTTAAGCATTGATGCATCTAGAGAAGATGGATCATTTGGGCGGTTAGTTAATGATGACCACCAACATCCTAATTGTAAGATGAAGAAAATTGATGTGAATGGAAAGCCACACCTGTGTTTATTTGCGCTGAAAGACATTAAAGGGGGAGAAGAAATCACGTACGATTATGGGGGAGACGACTGCCCATGGAGAACCCAAGTAAGTGGCACAGCACACTGTATACAGAATAGCTCATTTTTGGTGGTTGAACAAATTGGAATTGGAATCTATTAGAAATATGAATATAATTTCTAACAATTATGTCTTTTGGGTCAGTGTTTTTTATTAATTTTTTGGTACATTGAATAATGGGGTCTTACGGTGTTAGACCAAAGTAGGGGTTAGACAGTGGGGGTTGTGTGCCTGGCCTAATGGGTAAAATGTTATTCCCCCCTCCCCCTTGTCTTTTGTGTTTCTATGTTGTGAAATCCTCTCATTATTGATGCTATCTCTTACAGAAGAGCAGTGTTGCTGCTAATAGCAGAGCAGCAGATGACTCTGATCCTTCTCTCCAATCACAGACTCAGATGGAGGATGCTTCTGGTCAAACCAAGTCTCCTCAACAGGTACAGTCACTTTTATCACTGGAAAGTTAAGTCTGCAGTCTGTTTCTGCCATGTTTGGAGCATATTTTGGTGCGTATCTGCTGTAAATGAGTTCACTCAACACTTTATCGACATGTGTCCAGTAGTTTAGTGGTAGTGGAATATTTAAGGCCAGTTTTGTCTCGCAAACAATTTTTTTTTTCTTGGTTAATTGTTGCTTTAAAATGTACACTCACGACGTCCCCACAACACACTTTCAGTCGCTCAGTGTTGGAGTTCAGATTGTGTGTGAAATGAGATGAATCTGGTCCCCATAAGGAACAATAACGTTGTGTGTGAAAGGTCCTCATGAGGCCTGTTTCGCTCAAGATGAGTGTGTGAGCGCAGACAGAGGATGCTGGACAGGAATAGATGTTTAAGTTGAGGTTGATTGTCTCTGAAGTCATGAGGTGTGTTTCCATGTTGTGAAATCCTCTCATTATTGATGCTATCTCTTACAGAAGAGCAGTGTTGCTGCTAATAGCAGAGCAGCAGATGACTCTGATCCTTCTCTCCAATCACAGACTCAGATGGAGGATGCTTCTGGTCAAACCAAGTCTCCTCAACAGGTACAGTCACTTTTATCACTGGAAAGTTAAGTCTGCAGTCTGTTTCTGCCATGTTTGGAGCATATTTTGGTGCATATCTGCTGTAAATGAGTTCACTCAACACTTTATCGACATGTGTCCAGTAGTTTAGTGGTAGTGGAATATTTAAGGCCAGTTTTGTCTCGCAAACAATTTTTTTTTTCTTGGTTAATTGTTGCTTTAAAATGTACACTCACGACGTCCCCACAACACACTTTCAGTCGCTCAGTGTTGGAGTTCAGATTGTGTGTGAAATGAGATGAATCTGGTCCCCATAAGGAACAATAACGTGTGTGAAAGGTCCTCATGAGGCCTGTTTTGCTCAAGATGAGTGTGTGAGCGCAGACAGAGGATGCTGGACAGGAATAGATGTTTAAGTTGAGGTTGATTGTCTCTCTCTGTCTCTCTGAAGTCATGAGGTGTGTTTCCATGATGTGAAATCCTCTCATTATTGATGCTATCTCTTACAGAAGAGCAGTGTTGCTGCTAATAGCAGAGCAGCAGATGACTCTGATCCTTCTCTCCAATCACAGACTCAGATGGAGGATGCTTCTGGTCAAACCAAGTCTCCTCAACAGGTACAGTCACTTTTATCACTGGAAAGTTAAGTCTGCAGTCTGTTTCTGCCATGTTTGGAGCATATTTTGGTGCGTATCTGCTGTAAATGAGTTCACTCAACACTTTATCGACATGTGTCCAGTAGTTTAGTGGTAGTGGAATATTTAAGGCCAGTTTTGTCTCGCAAACAATTTTTTTTCTTTGTTTAATTGTTGCTTTAAAATGTACACTCATGACGTCCCCACAACACACTTTCAGTCGCTCAGTGTTGGAGTTCAGATTGTGTGTGAAATGAGATGAATCTGGTCCCCATAAGGAACAATAACGTTGTGTGTGAAAGGTCCTCATGAGGCCTGTTTTGTTCAAGATGAGTGTGTGAGTGCAGACAGAGGATGCTGGACAGGAATAAAAAAAAATGTTTCTCTCTGAGCTCTGGTCAGCTTTTTCATTTTCAAATACAATAGTAATGTCAAATTGTTTATCCTTTGTGTTTACAGATTGTGACACAGCGGCAAAATGAAAATGAGATTCTTGTGCCAAGACTGAGACGGACTAAAAGTATTATAGTAAGTTTTCAAGTCACAACAAGAGACTTGATATCAATTTTTTTTTATCATCAGATCATTCTCATCATCCGTAACTCTGTGGAATGGTGTAAAATAATTTGTGTAATGTTAATATATTTTTATGTGATATTGACTGCAAAATATCAGAATAATTACAATTTATTTTACTTTAAGACCAAAATTTTGTAATCTGATCTTTTTATTTATTTTTTATTTTTTGGTCAGATCAACTGCCCATAACTTTTTCACTGAGAACATTATCTTTACATAGTAAGAAGCAGCAAATCAACACATCTAACTTGCAAAATTGAGGGGGAAAAAAAGTAATTTCAATTCAGTTGGAAAATGTTACTGTGTCTATGTTAATCTATGATCAATTAGTGCCACAGTTCTGCCTAAGTATTTTTTTTTTTTTTTTTTTTTTTAGATGAAAGACACAAATCTTGAAGATTCTGATGAGCTCTTTGATTCTACACCAGAGAGTTCAGATGATTACGTTCCAGATACCACTTCCGAAAGTGACGGTGATGTTAGCCTTACACTAAACCAGACAAAACGTCAGCTTCTTGATGAACTGGATCTTGATGAATCTGGCTCAGTGAGTTCCCCTGACTATGACACAACAACATCAGACAAAATGCACGGCCTTACATCCGAAGCATCTGGAACCGGAGAAGAACCCAGTTTAAGTCAGAACACAACGGACGGCGTAGTTGTTAGTGCATACCAAAAAACAGATGGTGCTAGAGTGTACAACAAGAGACATTAGTGCTTGTATTGCACTAAACCTTATGCGAAGATGGCAAGGCATCTAGAAAGTTCACATGAAAATAAGTCTGATGTGGCTAGAGCTCTAAGCTTTCCAAAGGGTTCAAAGGAGAGAAAAAGTCAGCTTGATTATATTCGCAACAGAGGAAACTATGCTCACAATGCTGCTGTTATGGAGTCAGGAAAGGGTGAACTAGTGGCATTTAAACGACCACGTAAAAAAGTGCAGGGAGAAGATTTCATGCATTGTGCATACTGTCAAGGACTTTTTACAAGAAGGGTCCTGTGGAGACATATGCGTACTTGTAGACTTCAACCACAATCAGTCGCCCCCAAACCAGGAAAAAACCGTGTTCAGTCCATGTGTACCTACACCGGGCCTGTGCCTTCAGACATGACCAAACAACTATGGGGAGTAATCAGTGCCATGAATCCTGACCCAATCACAGATATAATAAAAAATGACAGAGTAATTACTGAAATTGGGCAGCACTTGTTGAACAAAGGTGGGCTATCAGATAAGAATAAACAATGTGTGCGGGAGAAAATGCGAGAATTGGGAAGGTTGATTCACAATGCCAGGAGAGTCACCTCCTTGAAAACACTGGAAGATTGTGTAAATCCAAAGAAGTACATGGAGACTGTCAAAGCTGTCAAGTGTACATGTGGGTATGACAGTGAAACTGACAAATTCATGATTCCATCACTTGCAAACAAGCTTGGGAATTCCCTGGTTAAAGTAAGCAAACTCTTAAAAGCCCAGGGCTTAATCTCCAACGACAAACAGCTTGTGAAGAATGCCAGTGAGTTTCAAGAAGTCCATGCGAATAAGTGGAACGAGATGATCTCGGCTACAGCGTTGAGGAATATCAGGGAAGCAAAGTGGAATGTGCCCACCCTAATGCCCTTTACTGAAGACGTACAAAAAATGCATACTTTCCTTAGTCAAGTGCAAGACGAGTGGTTCAACCTGCTCTCTGAAAGTGCCTCTACTAAAGCCTGGATGGAGCTGGCCAAGGTGTGTCTAGCCCAGATGATTCTCTTTAACCGGCGGAGAGAAGGTGAGGTGGCGAGCATGCCTTTGTCTGCGTTTTTATCAAGAGACACTTCTGATCCGCATGAGGATGTGGACTGGGCACTCTCCGAAGTGGAGAAGAAACTCTGCAGACACTTCACAAGGGTTATCACCAGGGGAAAGCGTGGTCGGCCAGTTCCAATTCTTCTGACTCCAAAAATGCTGTGTTCTTTAGAACTCCTTGTCAAGCAGAGAGAGGCTTGTGGGGTTTTAAAAGACAATGCCTATATGTTTGCTAGACCAGATGCCGTGACACATTTCCGAGGGTCAGACTGCCTCCGCGGCTTTGCAAATGTGTGTGGTGCAAAGTGTCCCAAGGCACTGACATCTACCAGGCTGCGAAAGCATGCCGCGACCCTTTCAACAGTGCTGAACATGACAGACACCGAGATGGACCAGCTGGCAAACTTTCTTGGGCATGACATAAGAATCCATCGTGAGTTCTATCGACTCCCTGAGAAGACCCTGCAGCTTGCCAAGATCAGCAAAGTTTTAATGGCTCTTGGGCAAGGAAGATTAGCCGAGTTCCATGGAAAGAACTTGAATGAAATTGGGATAACTCCTAATGGTGTGTTATTTTATTAGATAAAAAAAAAAAACCTATTCATATACCATGTGTTACCGAGCCATTATATACCACTGTAAAGCTGTACTTTGAACTTCCACAGAAACCGTTATTGACTGTGATGAGGAAGAACAAGTCAAAGACTGTGATGAGGAAGAACAAGTCAAAGACTGTGATGAGGAAGAACAAGTCAAAGACTGTGATGAGGAAGAACAAGTTATTGACTGTGATGAGGAAGAACAAGTTATTGACTGTGATGAGGAAGAACAAGTCAAAGACTGTGATGAGGAAGACGGGAGCATACAAGAGGAACACTGTTCATCTACTGTTGACGGTTTGTATTACTGTCAAAATACACAATTACAATTTGTAGTTATTAATAGTTGTCAGTCAAGTGACTTGTGAAGACCTGACGGGCAAAAACATTGTGCAAGAAGATGCTTCAGTGCACTAAACAGGCATTTTTTTGTCAAATCTACTATCAAATGCCTCCAAGCTATTCTTCAACATTTTTTACAGTAAACTTTTTTTTTTTTTACTTAATACAACTTAATACTATAGAATGTTGGTTTCATTAGAGAAAGTAAAATGTGTTGTGTAATGCTAGCTGATCCACTCTCTTCTCATGTTGGATGGGTTGAGGCACAAAACGAATTGTCAGATGAGTCCATTATGACTGAAATAAAACTAAGTACTCCGTTTAAAGAGTTTGAGCTTATTTTTTTCTAAAATGGTTATTGCAAAGACATGATGTAGATGTAGTTCAATTATACTTGCAATGATGAAAACAACTGCACACTTTAGGGTTAATTGCACTTGCTGTATCTATTGCATCATCATGATTAAAATCATTAGTGTGACAAAAATACACATCACTTGTGCATTGTCAGCATTTTATAGCACATTAACCTTTTTTCCTTTTTTTTTTTTTTTTTTTTTTTACTTTTTAAAATGTTGAGCTTTGATTATTTCCCCTAGAACCTTCAGACGAGGTGGTACTTGCTCCAACCGGGAGGAATATATCTCCAGCACCCAAGAGAAACAAACCATCATCAGATGAGCAGATGCCTTCAGGAGCCAGTGCTATGAGGCCACCTCGCAAAGGTGAACTCTTACACATTTCTCTTTTGTATGTCTGTTGCTTTCTGTAGAATTAAATTAAACTAGAAATGGCTAAATGTTGCAGTAGCAGCCACACAGGTAAAAAAAAAAACTCCTTACCACTGAGAAGCTAGATCTGTTTGTCATTTTATCCATGAAAAATTCTAAATTCATGCCTTTTTCATTTCAAAGCCACCAGTTACCCTCCTCTGTCAGCTGTGAATAAATAAAAATAAGATGACACATGTAATGTTTTGCACACATGTTTAATGGGCTCTGTTGCTTGCATTGCATATTGTCTCTAGAGAGGTTTGTAGGTCCTTCTGAAATGCATAAATGCACCATCTCTGGCATGAAAATCAGCACCATTTCTTTAGAATGGGTAGAAGAGTTTTTGTTTTTCTCCCTATAATTAACTGAGAAATATTATTGAAGTTGCTGATTTTGCTGGCAATATTGGCTGATTATATCACTATCAATTTGTAGATTTCAGTATTTATTTATTTTTTCTTTCTCTCTCTCTCCCCACAATTCATAAAAATTTACTACAGACCCCTGGTTATATCATATGTATTTAGTCATTCATCTAGTTATAAAAGTACCCCTTTTATGCTTTCTCAGGTATGACCTTTCATGTAGTGTGTAATATAAAATATCAAATGTAAAAAGATCAAAGTGCAGGACAAATTAAATTACGGTCTCCCAAACGAAAGAAACAAGTCATCAGTAATTCCAGACTTACTTCCTGCATGAACCGGTGTAGGTTTGTAACAAAAGCCCAGCCTCTGGTTTTCATTGGCTGTTTGTGAACAATGTGTAGTTTGACCAACTCTCAAACAACGGTAGAACCGACAACAGACTGAGACATCTGACCAATCAGAACAGAGCAGAGAGTCAGAAAGCAGGGTTTAGAGAGATTGAATCCCTGTGAACAAAGTCAGGAGTCAGGAACTGGGATTGGAAGCCAGCATCCGTCTAATCATTATTTCTTTCTGATCACTTTAAGGTAAAACTGCCCAGAAGAAAACCCCCTGGCAGCAGGCAGAGGTGCAGGCGGTGGAAAGGCACCTGAAGCCATTCATCATATCTGGCACTGTACCAGCAAAGAGTGACTGTGAGAAATGCTTGAAAGCTGAACCAGAGGCTCTGAGGAACCGCGATTGGAAGACAGTAAAATTTTACGTTTATAATCGCATTACAGCTTACAAAAAGAAATTGCAGTGCAGATAATGCAACTATCTGGCATGGCAGGTTTTGTTTAAATAAGTTAAAGCCACAGCAACACTTAAAGAAATAGAATAACTTTATTGTTAAACCAGTGCATAAAGGCCACAAGCTGAAAAGCATTTTTGTTGAAACGCATGCCTGTGAAAGGATGCATGTGTGAAAGTTAAGTTATATATTTTTATTTTTTTTACTTTTAGTATAACAGGATTTTTGATGTTTGACTTGAAGTTATTATGTGAAGTTTAACTCAATAAAAGTTGAATTCAGTCATTTGAATCTGAATTAATGTCTTGAAGTTCAAGTAGTAGTAGGTTTATTGTAGTGATAAGTATCCGGTGAATGAGTAGTAGCTGATGTGGGGTGGTTGGCTGGGGCTGAACACTATTTTAAAACAATTACAATTAAGGAAAGAATAGTTTGAAGTGGAAAGGTTTAAATGCTTGACTTGTTGGTATGATATGGGTTGGAACATATACAGACAATTATTCACTACTTAAAAACAATCCTTTGTATTCACATGCACAAAATGCATGTTTGGGTTGTCCTAACTGAAAATAACTTGAACTGAAGGATCTTTAAAATATGTCAGTGCCATTGTTTTGTCTCAAGATGCACAACAGTAATGTTTTTTTTTCTAAGGCATTTTAATAGAAGCTGTTTAAATACCATAATTTAACTAAGGCCTAGTCCTAGGTCTTAGGCCTAGGTTTAAGCTAATCCCTGTCTGTGAAACTGGGCTTAGGTGTTTTATGCGAGAGTGAAGCTTTGCATCACTAGCACCGTTTGCAGACCTCACTACATCTCCACATAAACTAATTAAAGTTACATTTCAACATTTTTACTTTTGTACTACTAATAAACATTTTAATTCTACTAGATGAAACCCATTTTAAGAGCAAATAAACAAATGCAGTCTGAAGATTTACTTCATATAAATGCCTTTTATTTGTCATTAGTAATACTTATTGTTGTTGCAAGGTCCCCACAAATCACGGGAATGTGTGTGTAATAGTGTGTGTGCAAGGTCCCCACAAATCACGGGAATGTGTGTGTAATAGTGTGTGTGCAAGGTCCCCACAAATCACGGGAATGTGTGTGTATTATGCTAATGATATGCATATAATATGCAAATTTGGTCCCTGTAAGTCATGTTAACCCGGTTTTTCAGAAGTCCCCATTAAGCATGGTCAAGACATTACTTCATCAATGCAGGTGTCTGAAGTCGTGTATAGGCTAAGAGAGCTATGGTTGGTGTCCCTCATTTTTTTCAGACCTCTTAACCCTTTAGAAAGGGTGGTCCCCACATGTGATGTTTATAAAGTTGGTCCCCATCAAACATGGAAACCAGTATGTGTGTGTGTGTTTGTGTGATGGTGTGTGGCAGGAGTCCGACCCGATGCGGGATATCAGACCCGGAGCCCACCGCCGTCTGTCAGACCTCTGATGTGAATGCCATCACACATCCACATTTATCCTTCAGTTTTTAATTGATAAAAAATGGATACATTCAGGATCAGGATAATGACAGGGCAGGAGATCAGGAAATAACACAAACTAAACTCGATGCCATCACACAGTGTGTTGGATTAGCCAATGCTAATCGCTAAGCTACATCAGGCTAATCACATTCAACATTTGTGTTATTCTTTACAGGAATTGGGGTCAATCCTTCATCATAGTCTGATTAATTTTAATAACATTATATAGTTATTGCAAACAAAAGTTTGTTATTAACATTAATATATTAAATAACTATGCAGTGTTGACTATTTTGGGATAATCTAGATAAAGAAATACACTAGAATTAATAAACAATACAACAAAGTAATATTGTGAAAGAACAGCATTTCTTTTAGAAATCTTTGAACCATTATTAATGTTAACTTCTGACTAGATTAGACACACTTTTATTCTAAAACATTTGATAGAAACATGATACATTACACCCGTGATGCATATTAGTTCAAATTCATATTAATGCAGAAGGCGAATCTGATTTCTGTGTCAGTTTTACTGAAGGATGTTCAGTGAATCCAGCATCCAATCTTTGCATGAATAACACTGAGGGTTAATTATCACAGGACAAGGCACGTTTCTATTAGTGAGAGGATCGAAAGGCCATTGTTTTTGTGTCAGATCCAATTAGATTTATAATTGGCTATCAACGATTGCATGCTGTGTGGGGAGTGTTGTGGTTTGCTGTGAAAAAAAGAGGAAATAAATTGGTGAACTTGTGCTCTAGTATCAAAAATGACCGATCTCAACACAATCGAAAGAAAAACAATCAGATTCATCCCTCTGGCCTCAAACGGGCCAAGGCTCTTGAGATCCCAACGACTGTCACTGGGACACGTACCCCGTCCCACAAGACATGTCAAAAAAGGGGAGACGTTAAATCAATAAGTCAAAATCGACCTGAACCTGCCAATCATATCAGTAACATGGGAGCAAAGTTCACGGCGACAGACCGATCAGTCAATATGAAATATCAGAGTCCCAGTGAACCTCGACTCCAGCGGTTTGTACAACAGTGGAAGCGTGTCCCATTGATCTGTGGGTGGACCGAGGCAGGGAGACGTCTCCAGAAGCAGGTGTCAGCATGTCGAGAGCGGTTCAGTACCAACGCCACTCATTACAGCCTCTCACACAGCTCATGTCCTGGGGAAGCTCACACTGACAGAACCACATGCTTTTGTGGCAAGATTAAAAAGAAAAAAACAAAGAAAGATGCATATTTGCAGCTCTGACTGACAGCATACCTGTTCTGTCATGATACCGGCAAAAGAATAATGCAGAATGTCTTTGAGATGGAAGTTGCCTCTTCAGCAGGGTCTGTAATGGACAAAAACTCCATCCCGAACAAAAGAAACTCTCCCGTCCAGCCAGAGATCCACTGAAGCGTGCTACTCCAAGCATAAACCTCATTGAAAAGCCAAAACAGTTCACTTCATGCACAAAAATGAAGCAATCAGGCATTCTCTTTGGACAGCAATGCCTGGTCTCTTGCAGCAGGGATTCATCCGCGGCAGCCTTGATCAGAGACTCACTGCTGCCTCCGTCTTCAAAAATACAGGCTTCAAACTTTATATCCTTTGTGATCTCAAAGGCCAAGCTTCTTAGATGTTTATGTGTCGAAATGTTACATGCTTTGTGGCGAGACAGAAGCACTATGCCATCTGGAGTGTACTGTACTTTCATTTCTTTCCAGAAAACGGCACAATGATTCAAACTTAACAAGGCTTTAGCATTGAGTGAAACTGTGAAAACTTCTTCCTACATCTTTCTAAACTAGCGTGTGACAGCAGAGGCTCTGAACAGCTGCTGTAATGCCGTTATACCGCAGTCTTTACTCTCGGAGCTGTAATTGCTTGAGCTCAGAGCCCAACACTAGTGCAATACGAAGAAATAGACAGTGGTAGAGTAACAACAACAACAAAACACAGCTCCAAACACCCACATATCGGTCATTACATCAACAACAGGTCCCTCGCCACGCAGAGAAATCTTCTTTTCTATAAAACACAAGAAGAATCTATGGCATTCTCAAGTTAAATGTTCAGTTCAGCATCAGAAAGAGACTCAAGACAAACAAGTGTTTGGACGTAACTGTAGTTTATCTGTGACACGCCGGTCTGTTTATGGGTCTGACATTTCTCTTTCGTCCTCCTCTGTAAAAGGACGAGTTAGGACGGAGGTGCTCTTCCTCCTCTCCATTAAGTAGCATTATTTGCTGAGCCTGGCCTTTGAGAGGCTCAGGAGAGACGGGAGACGAAATCCAAGAGTGTCGATAAGCTAGTCGCCGCTTGAAAAGGGAGTGTTAACACGGTAATGCGACAGCCGAACAAGTATGGAGAACGTCAGAGGCCAAAAGGCATTACCATCCGCTCTGACAGTCCGTAAAAGCCATTAGCCCGTCTAAAACTGACAGCTCCCGATCTCGTTACTGTGAGCTGACGCAATGCGAATGCAACACGGCCATTCGCCCGTTCCCTCCCACAATCTCGTCTCTGATCACTCTCCTTGTGCTTGATCTGTGGCTAATCAGCAATGGGTGAACGCAGTGGGACGGTACGGACCCCCACTGCTTCACAGCTCCACCGAGGAGCCCCTTTTTAATCAAAGAGCAGCCGGCGGGGCCCTTGGCAACCATGCCCCTTCCTCTGGCCCCGTGCCCTCTTGCCAGACAATGATTCGGGGGCCTCTCGCCTCGAGTCTTGATTACGTCCATCACGTAAGAGGCTGAGAGCACAGCATATAAATTGAATCCACAGCACAGCGGAGAACATCGAGGAGGGATGTTCATCATTCATGCCAAGACACGTCTGGAGACTCAACTGTAGAGAAGAACAACACTGAAAGCATAGAGAGGTTTGCTTTTCCTCCTCCACAGACTCTAATAACATGCTCATTAACGGTGCGAGACCAGCGATGCTGGTACAGATGTTAACAAGTCTTACTAATTGAGCAATGTTAGAAGACTCAAAAACAACAGCACACTTCTGCTCTTTTAGTTGTCCTTTGTCAACTTCTTTAATCACTACAGACCTCAGCCAGAGCAGACCACATATTTCATTTGATGTGAAATGAAACAAGGCTTTGAGGGATAGAAATGTGCATCTGGGTGTCGATCATGCCGATCAAAGTTTTGAAAAAAGGAAAATCTAGAAAGATTACTTCTGTTTATATATATATATATAAGATATATATGATAGAGAGAGAGAGAGAGGATAGAGAGACAGAGAGAGAGAGATGGAGATACAGATGATAGAGAGAGAGAGAGACCAAGAGAGAGAGAAGATAAAAGAAGTGGTTAGCAACACCTGATAGTTTCGAATGACACTGTAACTGAAACACTTTTCTAGCGGGTTAATTAAAATCACCAAAAGCATTTTATATGAGGTTAATTAGATAATGCATAAATGAGCTTAAACTGAATTACACACTAGTTAGAATGTATGTCACATTGTGCATACTCTCTTTCTGTAAAAGCACACTAAAATACGAAAAACTAATAACTCAAGCACAAAGACCACAACATTGTGTTACAAAAACTATTTTCATGTTAAGTCTTTGGATTAATTTTACACTTTCCCATCAACTGCAACATTATTTTCATCTACTCAATACAGTCAGAGTAAAAATGACTAAAATGAATGAAACATGGACAAAATTAAAGGTTATTTTCATTAAAATACATAAACTCTGACTAAAGCCAAGAGCGAGTGAGCGCAGCTGGCTGTGCTGCATGTGAGATGAGAACTCAAACATGAGCCCTGCAGCCGATGATGAACCATCTCCAACTCATATTCCTCTCGTTTTCAGTGGAATCCAACTCCTGCAGCCAAGACAGTGGCTCAGGAATCAATCCACAGACCCAACAGTAACTCCAGAGCCAAGACGCTGACCCGATTGAGCTGAAGAGTCTCATCTCCTGCCTGCAGAAACTCACTGTCAGCATCTTACAGCACAAACTCCTGCCTGAGAGCGCCCTCGAGCATCAGCAGGAGCAGCTGCGGCCCGTATGGACTGCCTCCAACTGATCCGTGCCGGGAGTCGTGTCTTTGTGTTCAGTTGAAGTTCATATGGAAAACAGGAGGGAACTGCAACATTCCTGTTATCAAGGAGGGCATGCAAAAACATAACGTCAGCTTGTGCTCAAGTGAGACCATGCAAATACTGAGTCCATCCAAGCAGAGCCAAACACACGAAATCCACTCTAATTTAGCAGCAAAGAACTGCAGTAAAGGAAGAGCACACAGACATCTCCGTCTCCAGAGGATTGAAGCTGGTTAGGACGGATGCACAGAAGATTCTCAGAGGCACGTTCTGACCTATAAACTCCCCGCTGGGCAGAATCTGAGGCACCTGTAAAATCAATATTTCTCTCTCGCTAGATGGAAGCCATTGTTGATAATTGTTTCAGCTGCCAGTGTTTTCTTCCGCTGTGGCTGTGGTGGACCTGGAGAGCGGAGATACTGTATTCAGTCTGGATCCCTAGGTAGCAGGCCTCTCTCTCATGGGCGATTGGAGCGCTCTCTTATCGGGCGCACTGAAGCGAGGGAGGATTTGAAGCCGAACTGGCTCACGGTGCTCCGGGTCTCCTAGCTTGCTCTGGAGAATGTCCTGGCACCGAATCAAAGGCTGAATCCATGACCAACCTGATTTGACTTAGTCTCGGGGGCAGGAGAAGGTCTCTGGCCAGATCGAGAGACCGGCAAAAGGCCGGGGAGATTATCCTCTTCTGCTAGAGCGGGACAACAGGAGAGAAAGAAGATGACACAGGGGAGAGATGTGAAGAAATGCTCATGTCTTCTAGTGATGCACACTTACTTCAAGCACAAGAAGTCGAAGGAAAGGGCGAATTACCCATTCCATTGATTAAATTTGCCTCTGATGCGCTCCCAAACAACAGAGAGGCAATTTAGAAACACTTTCCACCTTAAACGACTTCGGTGCCACAAAACAGACATATTAATATTGCAGAAGTGCAAGAATAAGCACACACAAGTCAGCAGATCCAAAAAGATAGTGCGGAGGCCAGACGAGCTGATGCTGCATGGATTTTTCATTACTTGAGTTCGCGGGTTTGCTATGCAAAATGCACAACGGACTATTACAGGGATATCAGAAGAATATGCAGTGAAAAAGCAGCACTACAACATAGCATAACACTGCACTATGCACACACTTATGAAGTCATGAGCATTTTGATTAGTTGATTAGGCCAAACAGTTGCTCATTTGGAGAAGGTCCGAAGACTCCTGCAGTACAGTCATTAATCCTTCATTTGGTGTGATGATTATAGTTCGTGGATGTGCTACTGTAAAGGAGCATGAGCTCATTTCACAGGACCAGGAGCACTGCAGGAAACCCTTTCCCTCATAATGGCCACAGATGCAATGCTCAAATTTCAGTAAAAAGATTTCTTCAGTCGCTTTATTTCAGGGTCTCCAAACCATTTAAATACTTCTACAAGTCGTAGTTTACAAGTCATAATTTGTACAAATTTGTTAATAATTGAGTCCATATCTCACAAGTTACAGTTGCACCCAAGAATAGAAGTGAGTTGAGATTAGAGGTGATGGCATCTAATAATAGTCACGTTTGGTTATATTGCACTTTATACAATACAGATTGTTTCAAAGCCGCTTTACAGTAATAAACATAAAAAATCAGAAGCATTGTTGCAAAATTCTTTAGTTAAGAAACATTTTTTTTTATAACTACATCTTAAATTTCAATTCAACAAATTGTATTTTAAGTCACGGCTAAGTGAGCCAAAAAGCAATAACGTTTGCTTTATATAACAGAACATGAACAGAAACTAGAGGAACTCCAGACACCAAAATGAGAAGAAAGAGAAACTCCCAATGAGAAACTCTTCCCTCTGGAGACGTGTAATCCTCTGATACTTCTCTTTATAGATACTACGTGACCTAGAAACCTTTGTATCAACTGATGGAAAAAAGAGGATTGTTGCCGAGCGTCTTCTGCCGCATCATCACAATACGCGCCGCTTTTACCTTCCTGGTAATTAAAATTCAAATTCCTCTCTTTCACAGATTGAGTGGGTGAAAAAATGACATTCGCTCTAGGAATCAGTTTTTGGCCTTAGCACAGTGGGAGATAAACAGCTTGAAATCACTTTGACAGCCTGTGTTTCTCTATCACGTAGCACAGGGGATTTTAATTCCAACCTGTGAAATTGTAATTGCTTCTCTAGCCAGCACTGGAGCATTGTGGGTAACAGACATTTCCAAATTCTGTCAGCGCTGCCCTGTGTATGAATCCTCCGTCTCTCTCTCAAAGCCCTGTGTGCCTGCCTCTGTGCTCCAACAGTTTGTGTTTTCCTCCCCGAGTTCCTCTCGCTCTGTGTGTGTAGGAGTCGCAGTTGACACTGAATTAACTGGAGCTGTCAGGGGGACGGTTTCAGCAGCGCAGCGTAAGATGAATCTCTGTTCAGGGTGTGCGTCAACTTCCTCTCCTCCTCGTCTCTATCTGTTGTGTCTCGCTCTCCTCCTCTCGCTGTGAGGCAGCTTCATAAACATCTGTAATTGCGTTTCATATGTAGGACCCCCTGCTCAGAGAGCTGTCAACAGACGTCCCATCACACCGCCAGCAAAAATAAAAGAGAGTACTGAACAGAAGCTAATTAGCAATGATGATAACGATGAAGCACGTGTCGTCAGGGAGTCCCAGCGAGAGCGGCTGAAGATAAGAATAATGCTTACGGTGCTGCCATCATATACTGGCCATGAGGTGGTTCTGCTCCACTAAAACACTGAGCTGGAGACGATGTCCATCAGAAACAAACATATCATGAATGTTGGACCCTAGACGTTTTGTGCAGCTTCTCAAGAAGAGCTGATCGTTGGTTGATTCTACCACTACACCTCGTACTTGTTTACTGGCGTTGATGTTCCACGAAGAATCTTTAACATCCATGAACACTTTCCATTGCACAAAAGGATCTTTATAGTGGAAACAGGTTCTTCAGTTTATTCAAATGTTCTTCACACAATGATAAATATGGTTCCTTTAAGAACTGTTCCCTAAAAGGTTCTTTGGTTCTTCTGTGGCAGGGGTCTCCAATCCTGCTCCTGGAGAGCTACCGTCCTGCAGACTTCAGCTCCAACCCCAATCAAACACACCTGAAGCAGCTGATCAAGGTGTTCAGGGCTACATGATAATGACAGACAGGTGTGTTGGAGCAGGGTTGGAGACTCCTGTTCTGTGGCATCACCGCAAAAACCTCCTCTGGAACCTTTGTGTAAATGTCCCAAAACACTCCTGGGACGACAAACATGAGGCTTCAGGCACTTCACAGGATAGTTAGTTTCTTGATTACATCTTAAAGCCGAATTGCTCATTCATCTCGATTGGTAGCACAACAGTTGGGTAAATTAAGCACAGGCTGAGCCGTGGAGGACAAAGCTAATTAGCTGCACTCATCTGGTTGGAGAGCAGAATAACCATCACTCACTATCCACATCCATTTCATTTTGGTCCCATTATGGCTCAGTAACATCATTACGCCACTCCAAATAGTGTAACTTATCTTCAATTAGTGGAAGTCGTCGGTCATTAGGGCAGATGTGGATGTAGGGCTGAGTGCTGTGGGGCTGTACATCAGCCGTAATTAGACGGCTCACTTTCACAGTGGATAAACACGGCACGGTGGGTAAAGTACTTTTGAGACATGTAAGAGTTTAAGGTAGAGAGAACACCTGGAATAAAGGTTCACTTACCATCAGTATGTGTGTCTATATGGCTGTGTGTAAATCCAGCTCACTGTCTGTCTTCTGGCTCTCCATCCACACCATTAAAATGCATCATATCTGATCAAAGTTCAGCACAGATTGTTCTCGTGGTCTAAGAAAAATTTGTGTGATTGTTTCACTTTCTGAAAAATGTTGCCCAGTGTTTATCCTTCTTCAGTCTAGAGCATTTGATTAACACTAATGTCTAGTTCATTGTTGTTGATGAAAATTGAACATGATGCTGCTAGAAGCTCCCATATTACCCAAGATCAGATCACGGCTGTGAGGTCAGCTGTAACACTAGCCGAATAAAAATAGTCTAACTCAATTGAAAAAAATCTAAAGTAATGTAAAGGTTGAGGTAACTATAATGAAGGTATTGCTTAGACATTCACTAACGCACCTTATTCCTGACAGCTGAGAAAAAAACAGTACCATGTAAAGGTATTATTCAGTAACATTAATATTAAAGCAGTAATATTTTTACTTTGAGGTCTGCTCTGATGTGAGGTAAGTGACTGAAGCTGATATGATCTAAAGCAGGGCTTCTTTATGACTCCAAGGCCCTCTTTATCCTCAACAATACTTAACAATACAATACTTAAATATAAAATATTTTATACTCAATTTCTACCTGATAAAACATTTTAGATCTTGGAAAATTAGAAAAAGAAAAAAAATATATAATAATAATATTCATTATTCAAATGCCCTCAGACTCACACTTTTAAAATAAAACAAGGCTTCCTCAGATATGTAGGTTTTCCAAAATTGTGTGAATCCTGAAAAAAAAGGGGGTGAATTAAAATCAGAAATATATTAGTTTTAGCTAATTTAATGATTGTTTTGTCTCATTTAAAATCATTTTAAGTCATCTTCAGGCCCCTTTGGAGGTCTGCTGAGGCCCTCTAGTGGGCCCCGGACCCCCTGGAGAAGACCCACTGATCTAGACTTTTAACTGAGCGTTCTGTTTTACTCAATTTTGTCACATGACAAACATTTACCTTTTGCAAAATATTTTTAAAGTGAGTTCAAGGAATATGCATTTTGTAAAGTACTGTAAAATGGGTTTTTCATTTCACAATGACACTTATTGACAGTTAGCGCAGCACTTGACTGGAACTCTACACTGTTAGTCCAGTTGTTCTTTCACGCATGAATCTGGTCATCTTTGATGTGTGTGGCTCCAGCTCTGCGTTAATGACCGATAACAGACGTCTTTCTGTTGTTGATCTGTCACACAGCAGCTTTCACCTACAACCTCGTGGGTTTTTCACTCTGACTGACAGAATCGGAGTCCTCCGTGCACATTGTCTGTTCATCTGAAGCAGTTTCTCTGGCTTTGTGTACGTGTGGCGACTCCTGCGTCCGCCGGGGCTTCTGGGAGAGCCTCCAGTCTTTCATTGTGTCGTTTAATTGGCAGCCTGGCTGATGAACTCACTTCTTAAAGACGAGAGGGAGCGAGGGCTCTGATTGGCAGCTGGATGCCGGCGTGTGTGTGAATATCGAAACAGCATTTGTCCACAGTAAACACAGCCGAAGGGGAATTGTTCAGCTCCGACAGGACAGAGGACGACTCCAGCTGTAGAAGACACACATGCATATGCATAAAGCATTAGTGTGGAGCCACTGCTCTCGCTCTGACCCATAATTCAGTGCAGGAGTGCTGCCAGCTCACTGTTTATTAAAGGTGTTGAAAGTTCAGTGCCTCAAATAGCTTCGTGAGGAGAGCTGCTGTCAGTTCAGCCTGAGGGAGCTTCGGCTCATAAACACCCGTGTTTTATGCATGATCTTTTTTTCCTTTTGTGCTTATTGAAGTTTATTCTATTGAATCACTGAATGGCCAGCAGTAAGAGCTCTCTCGTTCAGCTGTTATTGATCACTGTGGAGAAACAACGTTCAGTTTAGTGCTGCGCTGCACATTTGATTTCAGGCTTGTTTACTCAAAGCAGGGTTATTATTATTAACTAAAAGAAGAAGAAAAATCTGTTACTTGAAATAAAATAAACATTAACTGGAATAAAATAAAATAAAACTTGCCAACAGCAAAATTTCTCATTTTAAGTTGGATTAACTTGAAGTTCAAAAATAACAAACGAAATAAACTAAAACTAATAAATAAATAATTAAAAAAAACTATAGACATATATGTAAAAATAATGAAATGGGCAAGAACAACAACAAAATTACTGAAACTTTAAAATGAAAGTCTTATTTTAAAATAAAATCTTATTCAAAGCAAGAACTATAATAGTATATCAATTACACTGAAATAACACTGACTTGAATCCATCAAGACATTTTAAAGCCAAAACGTTGCTAAAATATGAGTTCATAATCCATAATAACGCTTCCTCCAGTGAGTCAGTGTTCTGGTGTGAATCAATTGCACAGATCAAGCAGCGTTTAAACAGCTCTAAAATTTATCTAAACCCATATGTGGCTGATTCTGATGTGAGAGACAACAGCAGATGCACTATTTCACTGGAGGAAGAGTTATTATGGATTATGAATTCATATTTTAGTTAAAAACGTCTGAATGCTGGATTAGTTTCAGCTTTTGTTGTGAAATTATTTTGTTTTCATTATTGTGATGTTTTTATCAGCTGATTGGACTCTCATTCTGACGGCACCCATTCACTGCAGAGCATCCATTGCTGAGACACTGATGCAGGCTACATTTCTACAAACCTGATGAAGAAACACACTCATCCTGATCTCAGATGAACACATTTTCATTTTTGGGTTTAGTCTTCCTGTAATATTGTCCAGGTCAACAAAACCCTGAAAACTAAGCTTTTCAGTCATCAGAGATAATAAATGAAACAAGGGTTTAAGGAACAGTGGAAAACACCATTCATGACAAGCTGGAATGACGTGGTATTTTGAGCCGCTTTGCTGATGAGACTTTTTTCTGTAAGTGTTGTAAGGCAGAAGTGAGAATCTCGTGGGTTTGGTGCACTCTTGACTTTCATGTAAATAAGGTCTGAATATTTCACTTTTGCCCTCAATCACGTCTCTGTTGTCGACATAATGTCCTCAGTCAGCGTCAATAAACCCAAACGAACCGCTCTGAGACAGAAACTCTATCTGTCAGAATGAAAGGAACCTTTTTCACCAAAGACACCAGAACTATGAGGACCGTTTGAAAGCCGCAGTGTGAACGGCGTGTTTGTCTCACGCTAAATCCCGTTAGAGTCTGACCATTTCCAGACTGTGCTGCTCGCTGTTCCCTGAAGCGCCGCTGCTTCTGTTGCGATGTTTGTTTAGTCAAACCCAGGGAAGTGAGTTGGCGGGGGTTTTCGTGAACTTATGGACTGTGTAGTGCTTTTATCCTCTGTTTCAGCTGGGTGACCCTTGTGTCTTGGATTGCAGCGTCTCGCTGCTTTATCTAATCCACACACACTTCTGCTGCTGCAGTGCACGCTGGGAGTTCAGCAGCCATTGTGACAGCGAGCGCTTCTGCTGAGTCGCTTAGGCTCTTGCCAGCATTGCTTGTGTTGAGGCTTATGCCTTTGACTTCGAGCGAGTGAGGCCGTTGGGGAGGGACCTAAATAAATATTTAGTCTGTCTACACAGTTGTTCATAACCACTCTGAGTGACGCACACCTGAACATCCAAACATCAGAGAAACAACAGCTCTTCTCATCACTTAAAGCTGCTTTAAGAGTCTTTTCATCTTAATCTCAGAGAAAGAGGCCCGACAGTGCTGAACAATTATGTAAAATCATCTTCAGAAGCCAGAGACGCAGAACCAATTGCACAATCAAGTCACCTTTATTTCTATAACACGCCATACATGAGATATGTGTTATTATTATTGAGTGGGAAAGTAAGGGTAATGTCAAGGAAATTAAGCAGATCAGTCAGCCAATTCAGAGGTCTCAGAAACTGCTGCATCCCCTACACGAGTAGCCTGAAACGACAAGTCAATAGATCCGACTACTGGTTTACAGCAGTTTCCACACCCACGTGACCTGAAAAAAAAAGTTATTTTGAGAAAGGTTATTAAAGCTGGGTGCACACACTGTATAATTTATAATAGTCCTTCACAACTGTACACTAGTGGCTCTCTAGAGTACAAAAGCAAAAGGGTACATCAAGATCATACCTTATTTACCTCTAAATGGTACATATTAGTTCCTTAAAGATGCATATTAGTACTTTAAAAGTACATACTAGTACCTAAAGTGTACGTATTAGTAACTTCTGAAAGCTTCCCGCCCCAGTGAGAGTGTTCAGACATGTGGGGAGTGAGGAGGCTGTATGTGGAGCGAGTGGTGGTTTGTTGTTGCACTAATTGCGTCAGCAGGTTCTGTGCTCCGTATGGCTCTGGATCTGACGCTCGTCGTAGAAAAAGCCACTCTCCAAACTTCTGACACGCAGAACTTCACTGGAGGTGAAATTTGATTGCAATGGCCATTAATTGGTCGTCTGCGAACATGTCAAACTAGCCATTAAAGAACACAAATTTTGGTCTACGATCAGAGGAATCATTGGTCTCAGATGGCGAAAAATCAAGACCAAATCAGTGTGCACCCGTCAAAGAATATGCCAGACAACGGAGTCAACTTTCATTTCTTATTGACTTAGGGTGCTTTCACACTAGCAATTTTGGTGCGCAGCCGGGTTCGATTGACGTCAGAGTTCGGTACGTTTGGATGATGTGAACACTGTCTTCCTAACTCTGGTGTGCACCCGCGAACCGTACCCGAGTCCGCTTAAAAAGGGTGGTCTGGGGTACGGTTCAAGTGAACTCCAGTACGGTTCGCTGCTGATGTGAACGCAATCGTACCAAATCATGGAAGTGAACCGCTATGACGTATTATTTGATAAAAATGTGTGTTTGTGTGTGTTTCACTCACTTTCCTGACGAGCGTGACTGACGCGCTGCAAGCAGAGAGCTGTATATCTCATTTCTGTTCACCTTCAGAGTACTTTAGAGCATTTCAACGGTTCAAAAACATAAATATAAAATTGAAGTGAGCCTTGCTACGCATTTTGCCGTCTTCTCCTGCGCCATCGTTACTAACCAACGGGGTTAACAGCTGCTGGCTTGATGACGCAAACGAACCGCGGTTCGGACCCAAATAATATAATGTGAACACAGTCCAGCGGGGGCAGGGGGAGGGGGGAGCAATCGAACTCGGGTTCGGACCAAGCAATCGAACCAAGTGTGAAAGCACCCTTAATTACAAGAAACAAGAACAAATGGGAGAAGAGCTCAGAGTCCCTGAGGAAAGCAGCGCTCTTCCTTTGATCTCTGTCTCCACGCTCAGAAAGACACACTCTGGCATTTCCACAGTGTGGAGGTCACTGCAGTCGCTTCACATCTGCGCTGCTAACGTTCTGTGAGGAGGCAGAGGATCCTCCAGGGATGTTGGGAGAGCTCATGTCAAGTGCACAGCAGGAGTGTTGACTACATCCCAGTGGACTGGCGTCAGCTCCGCTAAGGCTTCAGTCGACAATGCACACGCGCCCAGGGATCTCCGCTTGCTCAAGGTTTCGCATGTTCTGTCATTGCGCACACTCCTGTAGACAGAGCTGACTCCAAACGCCCGCACAGATCGCTCAGCTGTCTCACTGCGAAGACACGGCCAGGAATGAGACGGCAGCGTGGGGGATTTCAGAAGCCACACTGGGCCAAGATCCCGCGTGGAGCCCATGGGTCCTGACCGCTGAAGAGCTACGAGCTCATTTGAGATGCTTTGACAAAGCCTCTGTTGAAGAAATGTTTGAACACCACAAACAATCCTGTTGTGAGGAACTGCCAACATCATGCATCTGTACACTGTACAGTGAACCACAAAGTCATATCTGCATTAGCGCAGTTTGAGGGCCTTTGTAAGGGAACAAGACAAATGAATGAACATAGCAGTATAGTATCTAGTTTGGCATAATTTTTGCAGTTACTGCACTGTATTCCTGTAATATCAGAGCACAAAGTATGCATGGCTTCTATATACACTTCATCAACAACAGTATTATATTTTCAATTAATCTGGCATATAAGAACACAGATGATAACACACACAGTATTCTGACTGAGGTCATAAACACACTGTAGTTTGACAAGAGTGCAAAACAAAGCGTCTGACCTCCTCATGCCAAAAACCCTGAGAAAGCATTCCAGAAATACAACCCGGGAGACAGAGCTGAGAGTGTGGAGTCTCATTTATTAGACGTGCTTTATGCTGGGAACAAAGACGGGAAGAGTCTGCTGCTCTTAGCCCAAAGCCAACAGTGAGACACCTGGCCTGAGAATGAATGACTGCTGGGATTGAAAATGAACAGAAAGCCAAAGACACATTCAAGCTGTCCTCGTTCATAAGCAAAGAGGCTTCGATTTCTACAAACAAAAAAAAGTACTTGACAAAAAACTAAGGCTTTTCTAAAATGTCTCAATGGCTGGCGTCACTCAGGAGCAAAATAGGTTTCAGTGCAGTCTTTAAAATAAACTTTAAAATTTAAACAGTCTTTAATTAGCAGTTAAAAAAAAGAAATGTCCCAAACCACCCAGCCTAATTTATCTTCATTTGACCTTAAAACAAGCACTGGTTCGAGTCCTCGGGTTGCTGCTCAGTCTACGAGGCCTCGTCTGACACGTCGAGTCAGTGGAGCTTCTCAATCACAAGAGCCACGATTACAGCAGCCAGAGCGAGTCCCAATGACAGCAGCTTGAGTCCATCACCATCAAACCTCCAGGACCGTCCCACGAGCACAGAGGAAGCCACCGAAGCACAGGCGCCGTTCTGATGGGTCGCCTTCAGCTCCTGTGGAAGAAACCAGAATTGAAGATAAATAGCAGGCAGATGGAGCGAAACAGTGATAGGAGTGAAATATCTGTGACTGTACAAGCGACCGTTGTGTTAGTGACTCAGACCGCATTCTGCATGTTAAAGCTCGTCTCTGGGCCTGTTCTCATGCAAACACAAGGATTCAATAGCTTTATTCTCTACTTCTGTATGTCTTTATTCCACCGCTGAAAGCCAAGAGAAGCACCTGTGCTCAGCAACAATCACAGGCGGTTCAACAGAAATGAAGCGCCTTTGAAAACTCGAGTCATGTTCAACATCACCTCCGCTAATCGCAACTCAAAAGAGAAAGATTATTCCTTATTACTGTGAAAAAAAACTGAGGAACTGATGAAAGAGTTTATGGTTTTCTGCATTAAGGAAAAATATTAAATCATCACAATCACTGCAGCTCAAAAACGCACGGATGGAAACTGATCGTGTGAATGTGTGCAGTACAGCCCAGATGTCATCCATCAACATCACTCTGATAGAGGGCAGTTATGCTCTGAAACGGCCAGAGATTTAAGCACGACTTCCACATCAGGGACTCAAAGGGTAAAATGGTTGTAATTGGAAGTCGTGTCCTCTCTAATGAGTTGGCACATTAAAGGTTCCTCTATAATAGACACAGTAATGGGCCGATGTCTCCCATCAGGACAGGCCTGACAGCTGACCCAATAATATGTTAATTTCTGTACCCCTGAGATTAAATACAGAGCCTCAGTCTGAACGGTCATTTCATGATTTCAATATTTCAGGCTGTCATGGTGGTAACAGCCGTCAGCTTGTAATGTAGATGGACTCTTTGAGCTCACTATCGATTGCCGTCCTGTGGTTTTAGGAAGTGAAGGTTGCAATCTTTTGGTCATCTTCAGCATCTTTGGGTCATTAAATACCATTACAGAGAACCATAAGAGTGTGTATTAAACCTTCACACATAACCTGGAGAAAGTCTAGCTAGCTCATCCTCCCATTATCCAACTTCATTTCACAGGGATTTTCAACCTCAACATTTCCTCTCTGCCACATCTGCTCTTTCATGGTAATTATTTTATCCTCAGGCCTGTGCAGTGTATATGGATTGGAGGGCTCCTCTCTCGATATAAGGGGTTTGGAGGACACTGTCTGTGTTTTAACACTTGTGTTGTTGACCAGTCAGGTCAAAAAGATCTGAACATTAGAATGCAGGGTGGTCTCAATTAGGTCTTGTCCCTTTTGCAGCTTATTCTAGCCAACAACCTGCCACCTAAACTGTATGTAGTAAATTATGCATAATTACATGCAACTAACCGTAAACCAAACCCTAACCCTATAGTAAGTACATGTTGTTAAGTGTAAAGTCAAGTATAAGCAAATATTATACATGGAACATGCACCATAGAAATAGTAAACGTGGGCGAGTTGGTTAAAATTAGCTGTACATACAGTGACACTGGAACACTGAAAGAAAGAGTGTAATGCTATACGGAGAGACTGTACTCATCACACAAAGCCTTGACTAAGGATATCATCACAGGGTGATACGATGGCCCTTTTAGTGGCATCTGTGTCTCTCAGTGTGAATCAGGTCACAGGTGGGATTTCCAGACGGTGTCTTCCTCTGCCGAGTGCATCTGTGGGTGAATGGAAAACACCATCATTGTGCTTCACCAGAGTGGATCATGTAGCTGAACCTCCACCCACAGATGCCCTACAAGACTCATTGAGCCTCATTCAATCAACACCTCACCTCTTGAGATCGTATCCCACAGCTCATGCTCCTACAGCTATTGTGGGAGCAGCCGGAGGCATTCAGTGCATTCACCTCTGACTCCCACATGACGGTAACATGCTCACGGCTCTGTTTGGGGCTACAGTAGAGGAGATAACCTGCTCTGCTAACACCATACAGTGGCTGAAAGAGCTTTGAAAGCACACAATCCACGGACAGACATTCTGAAAGCACCCCCTAACCCTAATCGCTATTCAATTTTCTTCAGAATTTCCTATTGTACTGGACATATTCCATTCAAAGACAAATATGAACAAGTAAACCATTTTGCTATGACTATCCCTCAGAAGAAAAGCAAAGAAAAATCTGACTCATTGTGAAACGTTTCCCTTGGTAGTGTGTGTGGAGTCTGCATTTCCACTTGAGGGGGCCTAGAACAGAACCCTGGGGGACTCCAGTGATGAATAATAAAATCCAAGGCACATTCTGCTCTATAGAATGTCTGAAGTCAACATAAGGTTAGACTTGAGCAATGTAATACACCTCGGAGACTCTGACTGCACTACAGGAGAGTGCAGAGGAAGCAGTTGGAGTGTATTAAAACTTTCAGCCATGCGGGGAATGCCTTTGTACTGTTCACCTTCCCCGGATATTCAATGCAATTATTTGCCACCCATCTCATCCCCGGCAGGAAGCCTGTGATGAAAGTGGGTGTAATGTTACTGGATAATATCTCCTTAGCAATGGAGATGTGAGCTCCAGTTATCTGCTGATGCTGCATTACATATATTATAGGCCATGCAGAGAAACCCTTCCTCAAATCCTCAGCCTCTTGTGCTTTCATCATATAATCTGCTAAGAGCTGCGAGAGTGTGTATTTCAGAATCCTATTTCCTGTAATAGAGCAGCAGGGGCTGATGGGATGCTGGTCCTCCAGCCTGGCTGACTGGAGCTTGGTTGAAAACTTAAAATAACAACAGGACAGGTCAAACCATCAGGACGTAATGCCTGTGGATTAACAAGAGCAGTCTGCTGAGGATTAAACCATTCCTCAAGTTTTTATTTTTGACTGGTACCTTGTGCTGGATCTATTTCTACATTTGGATGCACAAAACAGCCCTTGTTTAAATCATATGCTGGTATGTCTACTGAATGACAGAGTGTTGTCACTTCTCACCTCTGTGAGCTCTAAATCTGAAAAAAAAAAAATGTGTCTCAGGTTTTGAGGGTCACAGACAGCAAGAAAAACACTGCTAACTATAAACTTTAAATAAATAAACTATAAACATAATTGAATCAAATTTCAACCCGTTCAACCAAAGTCATGTTAAAGACATTGCACATTATTTTTGCCATGGTTATACATATAATGTTCTCCCTTGTAGCAAATTAGCTCAATTATAATTATTTATATCAGCTGCCAGTAGTAACTGTAGCATAATTAATATTACAATCAACTAATGTTCGTCCAGCAAACATTCAAGGTAATTTTATATCAAATCTAAGAAATGTTATTCTCGTGGCCACAGAAAATAACTTTCTTACTGTACTAATGCATTAGAGCATCTAATATGTTGCATAGGTATCAAAATATAATATACACTCATTTAGAACATCAAAATATGAATTCATAGATACCAAACATGCCATAGGTGAGGTTACATTAACTAGTAGTTCTATCATAAGCATGCATAAAACTGTATACAATACAAAATACAATATACAAGGAAGTAATAATCATACACAATGTTCTGGAGATAATGGACATTGCGACTCTCAAAAACCTTCTATGAATGAAGGATGAGAGTCCATTTTTATGGGCATTATGTGTCTTTCCTTTGGGGAAATGTAGTGAGTTGCTCTGCCCGTATTCCTTTGAGTAATAAAACCTGTGTTATCAGATGATTTGTCATTTTGGGGTGAAAATTGCTCTTCGGGAGTTGTCCACGGAACTCTAACACAGTTTGCTTTTTTGGGTGAGGTGGGTTGATGTATGATGATTATGATGAAATATAATGAATAATTAAGTGTCTGATTGAACATTTTTGTTTAATTTTCTGGTAAATACACAAAGTCCTTGAAACAATATATATATTATATGATATATATATATATAGCTAACTAAAGTCAATTAGCCTGTAAACAAGTCTTAATATCATATGTAGTCCTGCTTCTGAAGTAAACCTTGTTTTAAGGGCTTTTAGATGTTTTAACTTAAAAATTAGACAAACATACTTTTGATACTTAGAATTTTTGAATGGAAAACAAGTCTAAGATAATAAAAAAACTCGCAATGCACTTGATTTCTTGTGTAGCAAAACGTAAAACCAGTTGAGAAGCACTGAACTAAAAGATAAAATCATTACCAGACGGTCTAGTTTAAATTGAGCGAGTAAGTTTCATTTTCTTCCCATTATTCTCTCCGTCTGCCACTATCTTTTCCTTTTTTTCTCCTGCTCTTTCTCCTCTTCTGATGAATGTCAGTTAGAGTGACCGCTAGTGCATGCTGCGTCCAGACACCGCATTGATCCATGTCTACGCAGACACACACAAATCAAATGAGCGTCCGTCGATAGACTGTGGCGGCTCAGAGGAGGTGAGAGGCTCAAGGACACGGACGCTGGGCCTCCAGACGCCTGAACCATCTCCCGCCGGTGGAGGTGATAATCTACACACACCACAGCCTGTGATCCGTCTCTCTCAGACGCTTCACCACGGGGTGAAACACAGCCGAACCCAAATAAACACCGCCAACATCCACACGATTATGCTGGAATGGAAAACGCTTCTCACTCTGATGTTCACCTACACTGAAGCAGAGCTGAAAATAAATTTGACATTTTACATCAATTTGACATGCTTTGAGATTCGTCAAGCTGAGAACTGGGCTTGAAATCATGTCGCCCACATCAGCATCACAGCTCAATGTTCCAGAGCACATTCAAAACAAAACACAACAAATCAAAAACCACCAAACCAATCCAGATTAGGGCTGCCACCAAATCACATTTTCACTACACAATCATTGTGACCAACCAAAATCACAATAATGATTTTGTGTTGTCAATAAACATAGAAATAACAAAAAAGTTAAAAAGTAAAAAAAAAAAAAAAAAAAAAAATCGAATTCATCTTTATTTTGTTTTTTCTCTTTTTTGCCCATGAATTTTGTTCCATACTGATAAGAGGAGAGAGTTAGCAATCATATTAATACAAAAGCACCTGTCTCGCTTTCACCTGTCATCTCCTCCAGTGATTTTGTGGCGGTATTAGCTACACTAGCTGTGTCTCATTTCGAAGGATGTTAATCAATTAAATACATGGTTGACAAACTTTTAGATCATGAAGTTGTAAAAAATTCTGTGCCATCCATTATTTATTTTCACCTAAGCAGTTCATCAGAGCATTTAAAGTAGCGGCATCATCTGCCTTCAATGGAAGGTACAGATGCATATCGTCTGCATAACAATGATAAGCAATCTTATATTTTCGACAAATAAGGCTGAGTGGTAGCATGTACAAAGAAAACAATATGGGCCCCAGAATTGACCCCTGAGGAACCCCATAAACACAGGTTGCATCTGAATCTGAGAAAAAAATTGACTATAGAACTTTGTTCCTTTAAATAAGAAGAAAACCATTTGAGGGCATTACCCAGATCCCTGCCCACTGACTCAAACACTCTAAAATAATTTTAATGTTCAGTTGCATCAAATGCTGCCGTAAGAGAAGGAGAACGAGAACAGCACACTTTCTAGAGTCAACAGCAAGCAATAAATCATTATTCACTTTCAAAAGAGTAGACTCTGTATTTAGACCTAAAACCTGGAGAAGACGACGAGAGGGAATGACATCTAAAGCTTAAGTAGTAGGTCTCAACTGCTAAAGTATGTCTTCAAGATCAGAAGGAGAGAGGGGTTCAAAATGAGAAGAAATGTATAGAGCACAGAGTAAATTCTAAAGAGAAAAGATCAGTAGACTCAATACTAGCTGTCTTAATATTGGCAGTAAAACATTGCAAAACATTAGTCACGGGCTACTGGAGTGGGGTTTGGTAAGTATGTTAAAAGGATTCAATACAGAATTTATTGTACTAAATACAATTTTTGAGTTATGAGAATACTTAAGTCAGAAACAGCTGCCTTGACTTCCCATTGGTAATTAATCGTACTGTCTTTAACAATCTTATAAGGCACTTGAAGTTTATCTTGTTCCACTGCCTCTCTGCTTTCCTCCATTTTTGTCTTAAGGCCCGAGTGCTGTCACTAAGCCATGGCTGATATTTAACTTCAGATGTTACTATTTTAAACGGTGCACACAAATTTAAGGATTGAGTACATGTTGTATTAACCAAGAAATCATTGAATATATAAAGCCACAACAATTCAGTGAACACTGATTTATGACAAAGCAATTAACAAATGTACTTTCCCTGTATTTATAGATGTTATACATTAACCTACTGAAAACAGAGGTCATCTAAACACGTGCTTCAGAGCACTTTCTGACCTGCTGTAACGGTTATGAACTCTTTTGTTGTTTTTCACTCTGTTTAGTCATCTGGTCTGTTTAGTTCCTCTGTGCCCATATTTGCTTCTGTTCCTGTCCTAGTTTAGTTAATTGATTCATTAGTGCTCATTAGTTAATTACCTTCACCTGTTGGTCATCAGCTGCCTGTCTTTAAACTCACTCCGTAGTTCTAGTTTTCGTTCAGTATTTTACGTCAACATACATGTTTGTATTGGTGTGTGTCAACCCTTCTGTGGATTCCCTTATTCCTGGATGTCATTAAAGTATTTACTTGTTGTATCTTCATTCTCGTGTGCCTTCCTCGACACAGCCGTGACACCTGCTCACCACAGACATAAATACAGCTGCTGTCTTTCACACGTGACCAGATAACAAAGATTAGCAGAAATCAGCAATATGTGCTGTGTTGAGAAGACGTTCCAGCAGGCTGAAGTCTCTCAGAAGATGGTGAATAACCTCACATCAGCTCAAAACAACTTACACTACCGTCACGTCATGTTTCTCCTTCACTTTTTTAGATGTGATGTGTGCAGGAAGAGAAACAGAAAGTGTCGGCAGGGAATACCTGGTCAGTGCCTCTCCAGATGATGACACACACACACACACACACACACACACACACACACACACACACACACACAATCAGCGTGTGATTCATCAGAGCAGGGCTGTGTTGGTGACTCTGACCCTTCTGAATCTCTCTCTCATGGTTTCTCTCCAGTGTCTGGAGCAGTTTCAGTCATGCGGCACTGAACACACACACACACTTGTGTTATAAGACCTAATCATCTCATAAACATATTCACACACACTCTCTCTCTCTCTCTGGGGAATCTTCCAATTAGTCCTTCCTGACCCATCTATTAACACCAGTTAACACTAGCGATTGTAATTAGCCTCTAATAAACACAAACAAACAGTGGTTTCATCATGGGAGAACACAGAAACATCTAAGATCCTCTCACACAACGCCAGAAAATCTGTCCCAGATCTGCAGTGTTCCACATCATTAGCACGGGCAGAGCGGCGCAGGACGCTCTCAGTCACAGTGCATCATCACAGACGGCTGGAAAGTTCTCATATCGTTTTAACCAAGTTCAGTGTAAAGTTCTCTGTACAGTGAAGGCGAGCAGGTTTCTGCACTATATTGATGCTGTCGTCAATCATCTTGAATGAATTCACTGAAGGACAGTCACACAGGTTGAGAAGTAAATGAGGACCTTCACTTCAGCGTGTCATCTCTAGGTTCAGAAGGGCATCTCAAGATCATTCAGAGATCTGAGAGCAGCTCCAGAGCGTCTCCTCCTCTGAGCAGGTCTGGGATCAGTGCTGGAGGTCAGTGTTAGTGTCAGCAGACACATGCTCCTCCTCAGCTCCATAAATCAGCAGTCAAAGCTGCATTCATCTGCTCTCTTTCTCTCTGATGATGTGTCTGTGCCAGAAGGCAGGCTGCTCTCTTTAAAGCAATGAGAGCTTTTGACAAGCAAGAGAAAATGGAATGAAATGACCGTGGGCACTGGAAAAGAAGCATGTCATATTGCATTTACAGAACCGGAAACACTTGAGAAGCTCCGCTGTGGAGCACAGCAGGTTTCCACAAGAGTTTCTGAGAGGCTTTTTGGACTTTATTGTCCAACAATGACCAACCAAAAAAAGAATTATGAAATAAATATATATATATATTACCTAAAATCTTTGAGAACTGACACAGATGGGAAGATTTTCAGTGAATAAAGACTATCACTCAAGAAATAATCATTACTGGTTGTAAATTGCCGTTTTTGTGTTTTGTGAAGAAGGTGTTTGTGTGGTATTTTTGTGTGTGTGTGTGGTTTGTGTTTTATTGTGTTTTATTGAGAGAGTGTGTGTATAGAGGAGAGAGAGAGAGAGTGTGTGTGTGTGTGTGTGTGTTGTGTGTTATGTGAGTGTGTGTATGTTGTGTGTGTGTTGTGTGAGAGAGAGAGTGTGCGTGTGTTGTTTGTTTGTGTGGTGTGTTAGAGGGAGAGTGTTTGTTATTATGTGTGGTGTGTGTGTGGGTTATTGTTTTTATATTGTGAGAGAGTGTGGGTGAGAGATAGAGGCGAGTGTGTGTGTGTGTTGTGTGTGTGTTTGTGTGTGTTTTGTGTGTGTTTTACTTGTGAGAGGTGTGTGTGAGAGAGAGGAGAGAGGTGTGTGTGTGTGTGTGTGAGAGAGAGAGAGTGTGTGTCCTCCATGATTGATCTAGCAATGATCGGACTGCTTTAACGCTCTCTATTTGTCATTCTGTGCTAATCTGTGTCTGCAGTGTTATTTTTCTAGCGGGGAGAGAAACACATGTCCACACAGAGGACATAAAAGGATGCTTCAAAATGTGATACACATTTTAATTTCACACCCCATCAGATTTCACTTCTGCCCTGGCAGACCTAAATAAAAAAAGAGAGAGAAGAGAAGAGAGAGAGAGAGAGAAGAGAGAGAGAGAGGAGAGAGAGAGAGAGAGAGAGAGAGAGAGAGAGACAGAGAGAGAGAGAGAGAGAGAGAGAGAGAGAGAGAGAGAGAGAGAGAGAGAGAGAGAGAGAGAGAGAGAGAGAGAGAGAGAGAGAAGCAAAGAGAGAGAGAGGATGGCGAGAGAGGAGAGAGACAGAGAGAGAGAGAGAGAGAGAGAGAGAGAGAGAGAGAGAGAGAGAGAGAGAGAGAGAGAGAGAGAGAGAGAGAGAGACGGGGAAAATACACTGCTAAGCAATCATGGTCATCTAACAGTCTAACAGAAGCTGTTCAGAAAAAAAGATTTATCTGGATGTAAACAACAAGCTACTAGAAGCAACTCTTTCTTGATTGCTAGCAGGTTCCGGTAGCTCCGTTGATCAGCACACAGCAGCAGGACTGGAGTTTTACGGAGGGCCTCTAATGGTGTGGAATGAACTCTGTAAGTAGTGGTGATCTGCTGTCTTTAGACGGGACTGAGTTCAGTAGTTAACACTCAAGCGCTCCAGGCACAGACAGAGTAACTAGAGCGGCAGACGCTCTCGCTCACACCATCCCCCTCAGACACAAGAGGTTTCCGCTCTATACGAAGCGCTGGACTTCATTATAGAGTTCATAACCGTCATCTAGCTCCTCATTAACAACAAATTGGCCAAAGAGTTAGAAAAACTAGATCTTCAGCCTACGACACACAAGATTTCACTCTACGAGTCAGAAACGTACAAAACTAGACCTTCTGACATCAGCATCCAGACCAAAACAGTCCAACAACCAGGCTGTCCACTTGAGTGAGATGGAACAGAAAACAGCGTTCATGCAGGACACTGCCATGGAATGACTGCAAGGCATCATGAAGACGCTGGCAGCTTGTGCTTGAGGTCACAGTGTTCAGTACCGTCTCACACCAGCTGCTCATACCTGCTTAAAGGAATAGGTAACCCACATCATTTTCTCTCTTCAAGCTAAACTAAAATAATGACCAGCCCATCTATACTCATTCCCAAATCCTAAATGGTTCACATCAGCAGCCAGCAAGGTTTGACGTTACTGACATACTCATAATGGATTTGAGCAGGAGATGATGGTTTTTGGTGAAATAATCAATTCAATTCTCCTTATATATATATACACATATACAGTGGTCGTTTCTATTCAGAAGACTAGATTAAACCACTGGAGTTTTCTTCATTTATGTTCTTTTTGGGGCTTGAATGTTTTGTAGCCCACTAACTAAAAACAGCTGAAAAGATTCTTCAAAATATCATCTTCTGTGTTCCATGAAGAAAGAAAGTCATACGGGATTGGAACGACATGAGGGTGAGAAAATGATGACTCAGTCAGTACTTAACCAACTAACAACCTGCTTAAACCAGCTAGCAATCAGCTGTTACGTGCTCAAACAGCACACGCTGGTCCAGATGAGCCAGTAAGCCTCACAGCTATCAGATACTGTTTAAATTCACAGAGAAACGCACAATTAGTCTTTCATTTAGCAGGAAAGTTCTCTGGCAAACTCGTCATGTACATGATCTAAAGAAAGTAGCGCAGATCTGGCTTGCTCATACTATAATAGCTGATTCTTGTGTGTAGGTGGTTTCACGCATCATCAGTAAACCTGTGAACACACTGTGAACTTCACACTCCCGTCCTAATGTGAAAGTGTGTGAAGTCTGGAGTCTGGGCCGGAGGAATCGGCCTCCAATCTGTCACGTCCATCCCTTCAGACGCAGCGACTCTCTGGCAGCGGTCAGCTGGCCATCACAGGCTCTGGGCACGACTGACCGTCCCCTGCGCCAGCTTCTGCTCGTCTCTGAAGGACCCCATCATTACTGCATCACATTCAAGCTGTCGGACTGAAGGCGGCTGAGCTCCGAAATGCCTCAAAACTACTCAAACGACCGCCGAAAGTTTCTCAGTCAGCCACTCGGAGTGCTTTGCCTTCTTCAGAATAAAGACAGGTGTAGAGCGAGCTAATGAGAGACGGTCCAGCAGACTGACCTGAGGGAGTCCAGACACCTGTCCCTTCTGAAGAGGCTGAGCGATGGAGGGAGTGAAGACCTGCGCGTCCTCCACTGGCCGGCCCTTCATGTAGTGCTTCCCAGCCTCGTATATGTCCACCTCCACCATCTTCCCTTTCAACTCGGGCTTCTTGGGCACCAGAACCTGCAGCCGCACAAAGGAGAACATTATATAACACAACTAAGTGTGTGAATCGTCACTTATTTCATCATTCGATTCGATTGTGAGTAGCAAGTCAATGATTCGATATCACGATGCATCACGATTATGTCAAATTTATTTTGTGCATTTGTATGAAATTATATAATAAATCAAAACAATTGCTAAGAACCAAATAAATATAGCTTCAAAACATACAAGCAAATATAAAGTAATAAAGGGGGAAAAGACAATTACAAGTGATAAACAAAAAGCACTTTCAGTGTCTAAGAGTGCTTTACGTATCTGAAAGTGTACAGACAATCATAGTTATGGGTTTTCTTTCTTCCTCAGCATTAATGCGGTTTGATTATTACTGACGAGATCACAGACAGTGGCTGCATTCACACTAATGCACAGATCTACTTCCACATAATGATGTTTTGTCCTGTTCTGGAAACATAACTGACTTTGTTTACGTCAATTTCGTATCATAAAAGTGTTCGGAGATGCAAGTGCATTTAACGGCAGCCGCGATCGAGCTTCAGGAGAAAGAAACACAAAGCAAACATGAAAGTCTGTCAGCACGTGAGTTTCATGCATCAATGAAAGCACATCTAAAGTAAAGCACTGAGATAGCGGCGAGTGGAAGCACACACTGTCCAGCAGTGCACGCGTGTCTCACAGCGCAGATCTTTTTTAATACTCGCGTGACAAGCGATTGTGGTCTATTACTGCATCGATGCAACGATTGAGTTCAACACCCCTAAACACAATATGCGAAATAGAATCATGAACACAACATAAAAAAACACTGGGAAAGCACGGGTGTTTACAGTGTTCAGCAATAAATCTAATGTACGGCTCATAAATGAAAAGAGGAAAATGTTTAGACTGCAGAACTAAACAAACTGTGACTTGGCTTGTGTCCTGTAATAAAAATGAATTGCTTCTCATTAACCTTCAGCAGATCCACGATCACGTCAAGCACATTCAACTGACATTACATCATAAAAAGAATATTTAATTAACCATTTAACACCAAATCAAAACATAAGCTACGGGGCAAATGTGTGTTGAATGGTGAGGGCCGAATCAAACAGCATGGCTCTTCAGAGTCGTGGCACTGCTCATCGCTTTCAACCGCCTTCACTGCACACACTACCATCAAGCTGCTCATTCACGCTCCTCACACGCTCTTCAGGAGCAGCATTGAGCTTGTAAGCGTCGATCAGTGTTGTTAGCGTAGCATTTTTATCATTTGTTTCTTGCCGCGTGCCGTCATGTTCTCGAGAGCTTCAGATCTGCATGAGGTCTGAGGGGAGATGAATCAGTCCAGGCGTGGAGGCTGAACTGGATTAAAAGCTGTGCGCTTGGATCTATAGGGGTTTACTGAAATTGCCTTCATTACGTTGAGCGGCAGATAAGTTCAGAACCTTCCCCAGACATGAAAGTCTCGGCAGAAAGCTTAAAGCGCATTATGATTCATCACAACTCAGACATATCAGAGTATCTGTCGAATACGTTTTCAATTAGGCTCTTCCTCCATCTCTGTGCCGTGAATTTTAATACTTTAATATGAGAAGAGTTTCTCTTCCCCCCATTTACTTCATTCAGTTACACAAACCCTGAAGGTCAAACACTAACATTTTAAGGGACAGATGCAACGCTCATACATCTTTGTCTCGCTTCTATTGAGACGAGTCCTCGCACACCGGAAACCCATTACGAGCGGTCCACGTTCTGCGGGAAGCTGCGAATCATGTCTCCATCTCCTGATTGTGAAGCGAACGGTGAGCCTGTGGCAGAGGATGACGTGTGTAGAGTAACATCTGCTGGATGAGATGCGTGGTCAGGGTGGTCACTGAAACGGTGATGGTTTGAGTCCCATCGGGAGCGATCCATGAGAAGAGTTTTGTGTTTAACAGCAGCAGCTCATCGGTCTGCACTCGTCAGCAGCCACTGCATCAGTCCACTGCTCTAACACATAACATCTGAAGAACGCTGACCGTTGCTGTCGGTCTGAAAGTCTTACGAGTGTGCTGTGTGTAAAAAAGCATCACATTCTCAATTCCTGTATTGATTTCCGGTCGATTAAAACAAGACCAGTTCTCTTGATGAAACTCTGTCATCATTTTCTCACTCTCAAAGTTGTTGAACTTTTTTCTTTCGCTGGACATAAAAGCAGATATTCTGAAGAACCGCTGGCCCCCTTTGACTCCCACAGTATGGAAAAATGCTACTGAAGTCAGCTGTTTGGTTACATGCTTTCTTCAAAATATCTTCTTTTGTGTTCAGCAGAAGAAAGAAACTTACACAGGTTTTGAGGGTGAGTAAATGATGGCAGAATTTAAAATTTTTGGGTGAACCGTTCCTTTAAGGCCCGCCGCTTCTTACATATCTCATGACACTAGCAGATGTTTTCACTCATTTACGTTTAAACCTGCTCCCTGACGAGTCCGAGCGGCTCCGTCCTCAGTCTTTGACACAGCGCTGGCAGCTCAAAGGCAGACCGGCTTAAGCTCCAAACAGCCTGAGCTGAGCTCTTAATCGGCCCCATGTTCATGGTGATCCGCTGATGGATGGTCAGTCACGTCTCAAACGCTCTGGAGAGCGCTCCGGCTTTCAGACGGCAGATCCAGAAGGAAAAGGAGGACAAAAGCAGGAAAAGAAAACAGAGGGCTCAATCAATGCTGCTGGAGATGGCTTTCTGCTGGGCATAGTAATGGAGAGATGAATGGCGTCTGGCGGGTGACCCCTGTGACCTGTGAGGAGCCGAGAGAACCGTGCGATGGTCACATCTGTCTCACTTCACAACATTCACTAGCTAGAAAGGAAACCAATGACATCTAACAACGCAGTGAGCTACCCTCACTGTCTGCCTCAGAGGAACAGATCTCTCTCTTCCAAACCTGTACAATGGACTTTCCTTCACAGAACAAAAGGAAGGTTGCATATAACAGCAGTTCATACAGAGCCACACAACAGTTCTTATTCACTGAAGATGTTGTTCTGTTGTGAGCCGAGCGAGAATCATCGGTGTGGAATTGCTGACATTTTTTTCTCAGAATTGCAAATTGTGAGATATAAACAATTTCATGATAAAAAGTCACAATTACCTTTACATCCATTATTTTATTTTAAATTGTATTCCATGGTGGAAACAGGCTTCTATGATCATACGACTTCAGATCATAGTGCAATGCACAATTCTCCTAAAGTTTCTCTCATTGTGTTCGATGGCAGAAAGAAACTCACACGACACGAGCAAATGACTGCACACTTTACACTGCTGTCGCTTGAACTCGACTTTTGTCTCTCAACAGCTTCACGGTAGCTGAGGGAAATTCTGTCTGTCCATAGTCTGGACAGACGTCTTTGAAAGGGATTTTCAAACAAGGAGCTGGAGCAGAAAAGCTAGAAAGTACTGGTCTGAGCATCCTGAAAAGGCTGTGAGAGTCATGACGGCAAACGCTGACAGTGCTGCTCTAGACTGAACGAAATGTCTACACATTGTTGTTCTGTTCGTACTCATACTGTAGACCTTAGCCATTCAGACAGAATGTGTTTTCTCTCTGCAGCAGGGGAGCGCGGGGCACTAAGTAACGCAGGGTTAGTTGTAACACACATGGTTTGAATATTTCCACACATGCTAGCATAACACAATTTACAGTATTTATTAGTTACCATATCAACTTTACATAGAAAATAAAGTGTGACAAAATTAAAAAATCTTTTGAAGATATCGCTGAACATTTATTTAGCCATAGTAAAATTTAAATTCTGGCTTAAGTACATTTTTCATCTCAGTTTTTATTATTCATTTAAAATGAGACTCATCTGCTTGTATTTTAATCTCCAATCTGTTATTTATCAGTTCAGATCGTTTTTTTAATGCTTCGATAACTAGCAGAAGACAGTAACCAGTTTTAAACTCCAGTTGCGCAGATGAGGCACGATGTAACACTGCGTTACAATGTGCTATTCAATGACATTAGATGCAATTTACACTATTTACTTTAATGAATTTTAATGAGAAACAACGAGAAACAGGTGAATAAAGACTGACAGTCAATGTTTAATGTTTAGACATTATTATTTCAAGGCATGTAAAGCATTTTTGCTGGTTTCTGTGGGCCGTCCCAAGCACGGTTGCAATGTGTTCATGGTCAAACTCCAAAATCAGATTATTTTTAATTCTTAAAAAACGCCATTATTTTATTTGAAAAAACGCCATTATTTTATTTTATTAACAAAATATTTTAGATTGTCTTTTTTTTCATTCGATCAGATAACGTTTTAAGCTGTTATATGGTAAAGTTACAACGTGCTCCTCAGATGTTACAATGTGTTCCACCTACGGGGCATGTTGTCACATTTCACTTCCATTTTTTGAGGGTAAATAAAGAAAAATGTATACACTGTAATTATGAAACAAAGCGACATATTTGTACTAGACAAGCGTAAAATTACTGTGGATAAAAAAAAATTATATTCTGAACCCCATGTGGATTTACACAAACTGAGAAAGTCAAAAAGTGTTACTTAGTGCCCCGCTCTCCCCTACCTCTCCATTGTTTTTCTATGTAAATACCCTCTAGACGCATGTGCTTGACTGCAGAGCTCAAATTAAAGCCCAACTTTAAAAAAAATGCGTCTTTGTTCTCCATTTCACTGCCTGCGTCGTCTGTTTTTCAAAGTAATAACGTGTTCTGTGTGAATGGATCTACAGGCTAAAATAAACATTTCCCTAAACCTTGCTGTGTTCACCATCAGTGTGGACTTCATGGCTGCTCGGAATAAAAAAGCTAACATTCTCCTCAATAGCCGTGTCGTGTTGTTCGCTTCACAATCACCACGCAGACGTCAGATCCTTCAGCGCCCAAACACACTGAAAAGCACCTTGTGTATTCTCTGAGCCTGAGAAATATGCTCTTATGATCAAACCACTCAATTCTCCAGACAAAAGCCACTCTTATAGAGAAGCTTCTTTTATTTTTATTACAATTTTAACTACAGTAAAGCTTAAAACTCTAGTAGTAAATTTTCTAAAGAAAAAAAAATGCTTATGATTCATAAATGAGTATTTCTGTCCAGATATGGGCTAGCTGAGCTTTGGGGGGGCTGGGCCGGGTGCAGGAGTGGATATAAAAAAAGACGGGAATAAGTGGGAAAACTTCGAGATTTCAAAAGCAGCTTCTGACTCAAAGGGGGGAGTGGGAAAGGTTTGGAGTAAAATCCAAGCTTTTATTTTATTAGAAGGAGAGTGGACCAAACACTGGACTACACTAAATTCAAGCAGGGGTTATTATAGCGCAACTAAAACTAAAAACGGAAGAAGAAATAATAAATAAATCACACATAACGTATCTGAATGATCAAAGGTGAGCTGTACCTGTAGTTTAGAACTGTTGTGAGAAGAGCGTAAGGTGTGTGAAACTGCGAAGCGAAGGAGTGCCTCCGAGGTGACCAGCACACGCTGCTCTCGGGCGCGACGCGGATGAGAAGAGGACAGACAGTACCGGAAGAAGTAGCAGTCCCAAGCAGAAAGAAATACGACTCGATGAAGGGCACAAAACCGGCCAAACCGCGTGCTATGAGGCAACCGCAGCGCTGAAAGAGCGAAGATGAGACAAAGAAAGAGAGGCGCTGAAAAGAGGAGGTAAGGCGCCGTAAAAGTGTGACACTTTACTGATGCAGTTTGCTCAATGAATACAAGCAGTGCACAAGCAGACGTTAGAGATTGGGTTTCATTCACACTGCCAGTGATGCCAGAGCGGTCAGCGGAGGTCAAAGGTTAAATAAGCACAAGCACATGCAGTACGAGGAGATGCTAGAGGTCGCGTCAGCTGCTCGCGCGTAGCGGGTACTCTCGCTGTCAAAGCCTTTAACTGAAAGACCGGGATATAACGGCGGGAGCCGTGACCATAACTCTTGAAAATAGACACCTAATACTCAAATGGCACGATGGAAGCAAAAAATAAAGGCACGGGAGGGACGAGAGCGGAATTGTGGAAAAGATGTAAAACTTGGCATTAAATCTTTGCAGAGTTGTAGGACTCGGGCACGTAGATTGAGTGAAAGGGAAAGGGGCAGGAAGCAGAACCGATAGACTTTTTTACCAAATTGAGATGTTTTAAGGCCTAAATTCTGCATTGGTTCCTCATACAAATCCAACATACAGCACTTTAGTGGATGACCTTTATGGTGATTTAGCTCATTCTGACAGTCGTGGTCACTATGAGGAGTCATGGTGTAGAAAAGGAAAATGTCGGCCGCTCAAAACCACAGAACCACTTCAGATTAAACTGAGGAAATGATCAACTGTACATGAAATCTGAAGATCAGGAAGTATCTGAAAATGTAACTTAGTTCAAGACGACGCACATCAAATGACACAAACACACTGAAACCACGGAAGCTCTAAACTACAGGAACCTTTAATGAGTCAAACACGAGATGTTTTCATCAAGAGTTCAGCTTTAACTTCATATGAATATATAAGGGACAGTGTGTCCTCGAGGTACAATGTAAGTTTCACCATTTCTAATCAGCTTTTTGTCTTCACTTGTTCATTTGAAGTGCTCCTGTGATGAATGAATGCGTGGCTCCACTGGCCTACAGAATGAGCTGAAGGATGTCCAAAGGTTCCCTCAAAGAGAATGGAGGAGTATGTCTGAGACTAGCTGGAGGCGGCGAGGAACA
>JADLZN010010767.1:55000-63875 GCA_018155175.1 Sinocyclocheilus anophthalmus
ATCATCAGCACACAGATGAAGCATTTATATGCATGCACAGATGTGTGTGTCTGATATGATCCACCATAAGATTACAGTTACACTCCTAAAACATCGAGGCTGTGGTTAGAAACACACCGGCTTTCATCTGACATCCATGTACAGTACTGTCGCTTTAAAAACCCAAAACACTGATCTGATCGAGCGACCCTGTTCAAGTTAATGTGAATGATTGTTTTGAATATGTTATTCCAAAGAAAACATTTGGTTCTTGTGACATTTTGACTTGAAAATGAACATTATGGAAGTAAAATGCAGATTCATCTTGCTCTGAGAGGAACCCAGCACTGTTCTTGATGAGAGGAGGTGATCCTGGGATCTCACTGTGCAGTTGGTATTCTTCCACACACCCTTCACATCTCCGGACAGTGGCTGAAGGTCAAGAGCAACAGGTCAAAGCACAGGACGCTTCACAGGGTCTTCATCTCCAGAGAGACACCAGAGCTGTTCTTCAGGAGAACAACACGAAGGACAGTGAGAAAGGCACTGGGAACAGGGACGAGGAGCAGCAGGTCACAGCGAGTTTCTACTGACTGACCAGAGGTCAGGGGTCGTTCTGCTCCTGTCAGCTCCAGTTACTCTCCACAGCACAGAAACAGCTCCATTCACACAAGTCCAGTGTCTCTGGTCCCAGTTCAGAGCAGAAGCAACTAGAACTAACCCATCTGTGGAAGAAGGTGGCTGGTGTTTGGAAACAACCATTTTGTGATTTCCATTGGTTCTACTAGTGGCATAGAAACTCCAGCACCTCCAGCATCTCACATCTACCTCATCACGGACAGAGTAACTCATCGTAAGGAATGAACTCCTGTATCGGACTCAAGCACACGCAGATATACGGCTGAAAACCACACTTACAGGAATAGTTAAGATAAACATCTCCTTTTGAGTTATGAACTATTTCTCAAAGAAAAACCTCAAGTAGGGAGTTGATTTCAACATTACAGCAGTATTAATCTTACCCTGCTCTGTATCTGTGTGTGTGTGTGTGTGTGTGTGTGTGTGTGTGTGTGTGTGAGATACCTGATTGCTGGTGACAGGGCAAATGACTGTGAGAGCGAGGTGATGTCTGATTGCTTCAGTAGCAGCATCTGTATGCTGATTGCGTCCAGCGGCTCATTTAAGCACATATATTGCAGCTTTCATAATGATGATTATATCTCTACAATATAATTACACAAAACGCTCTCTGTATCGCTTTCCATCACCAAACACACATACATCCAGCGTTCACCTTGAGCTAAGGACATTCCCGAAGAAAAAGCAAGTCCTAATTTCAGGCCCGTTTCTGAACAGAATTTCACAGACGCTGTTAATATCAGTCTCAGGTAACAAGCGATCAGTTTCAACACACTGCAACTGCTGTTACAGTCTCCAGCGGATGTGATCAGATGAGAGCTGGTGATTTACACGCAGCACTGCATGTGGCTAACGCATGTGAAGCGCTGCTCACTGGACACTCACTGTCACCGCGCTCGAGCGTCTGTGACTGAACTTTACATGTGCACAAGTGATCTGTCTCACTGCAGCAGTCATTCATATCAACTGACTGTGCATAATTCTGTATCTGATAGATTGAGAGGTGGGGTAATGACTGATGTGGGCGGGATCAGAGATTGAGAGGTGGGGCACTGACTGATGTGGGCGGGATCAGAGATTGAGAGGTGGGGCAATGACTGATGTGGGCGGGATCAGTGAAAGGGGCGGGGGATCGGGACTCTTAAACAGCAGCAGGTCTGAGGAACAGATGCCAGGGCTGAAGGTGGCATATGGCCGACTGACGCCAGGTTCACCAGAGTCCTTCACCAGGACCAATCAGAAGGCTTTATTAAGGATGACTGATGTCAGTGGGCCGGCGGGGAAGCGTTGCATGTTTGCACACACGGTAAACACAACATACGGCCAAAAGCACAGCGCTGCTGACCTGTGCTGTCCTGCCCAGCACAGAAAAACACTCTATTACCATCATACAGCTTGACTTATGGCACAGTTCATGCTTGTAAATGTGTCCGCAGCTCAAGGACATCAGCCATTAACTTAACTCACTCATAATCTCCATTAATTTTCCCACTCTTACAGATGCGGTGAGGCTAATGTCGGCCTGCTGACCGCCAGCATCTTCAGAGAATCTCGACGCGGAGCGCTCCAACAGCATCTATAATGCATGACATCTGTTTTCCTCATGCCAAGCGTGTCAGTCGAAATAAAACAACTCGCCGTGTTTGACTGACATGAGATCAGAGACGAGAAGCGTTTGCTTTCTCGAGATCATAAGATGAGCGCTTCCTTCATCATGACAAGAGGAGAAGAGATGCTGCCGTCTCCTCTTTGAAATATTCTCTCCATCCGTCTCTTGGAAAATCAGAAACACTTCTGTGCATAAATAGGTCAAGATCTGGAGGAGAGCACTTCCTAGAAACTCCCATGAAAACCGCTCACGAAAGCCTTGAAGTCGGAGCCACATCTCAGCTCACTCTGGCCAACACACCAAGAGCACTTCTGACCGAGAACAAGAGCCAACAAACCTGATTCTCTGCTGCAGATGGACAGTGATGATAACAGACGCACTGACACCTGATTCACTCGGTCACGCTGGCTCAGGAGTCACGCGATCGGCCCGAGAGCAGGACCGCTGCTGGAGCTGCCGTGTGTTTGTCTGGTCTGTGGTTCACCTCTGAACGTGCTGCTGCCCGGACATCCACACAGACTCAACACAACACATGCAAATGAGTGTGTGTGTGTGTTTAATGAGGTGTTCCGCAGCTGAACTGTGTGGGAAGACATGGATCAGTGTCCAGAACAGACACGGACAGCAATGGCATCCCTGAGATTGTGACATGTCAGCCCTGCTTATGTCAGCTTACGTAAGATGATTTTACAGGTACAGTTGATCTAAAGCAGTTTAACTCTTCAGCACAATAGCCATCATGTCTGCAGTCCAGAGCCTTTTAATATTTGGATCATCACCACTTTCTTGCTATCAAATCACTTTTAATGAGGTAATTGTTGACCAATATTTTGATGAAGGCACAATGAAGAAACAATATACTTGGTATCAGGCACGCATGATGTCTGTTAAGTGTAAGTGATAAACTAACCTTCATGCTGAATTCAGTAGCATCCATAAGCTCGGAACTGCAGATAAACTGATAATCATGTCTAATAAGATACCCAAATTATGCAGTATTTTTAAAATATTGGGACTAGAAATATGTTTTTCTAATTCTACACAAATGCTATGTTTTCCATATGTTAGACTATTAGATAAACTATTATATAACAAATTGCATGCACCAGACTTAACCAATAAATTAAAAATAAATAAACAAACATACATTTAATTTATAAGTATAAACTAGTCCCTACAGGCAACTTAGTGCTACCCTGGAACTACTCAGTAATAGTTTTAAAAATAAATGAATAAATACAACATGTATTTACGTTAATATAATGCTAGAAAATCTCACAATCTCACAAATAAATTTATAAAATTAGAAGTACTATATTTTGATACATGTCCAATGTTTGCAAAACTCACAAACCTTGTATTAGGGCTGCACGATAAATATTGCATGATATTTAATGCGCATCTCGTCAGTAAAGCTGGTTCTGTAATCAGCTGTAAATCTCTACACGTGAGTGCTTTCACGTGGAGCAGCATTTACTACACAGAGCCGTTGTTCTCAGACAAGCTGCACAAAACATGCGCAAAATATGATCGTGGTTTTGCGCAGCTTGTCTTGCACGTGTAGAGACTTACTGCTGATTACAGAACCAGCTTTACTAACGAGATGCGCATTAAATATCGTGCAGCCCTACCTTGTATAAACAATATAAGTTAGTATGATTTCTTTAGTGCGCATGTTCTGTAGGTTAACTGACACGAACACAAAGAGAATAGAGTGTTTCTAAAGGGTTTCCAGTCTCTTCAGTGAATCTGAGCAGTGCTGTGTTAAACATGGACACAGAAACAGCAGGAGACACTGGATACGCTACACGAGGAGGAATATCAAGACTTCATGAGAGAGAGCGAAAACTGGACAGTCTGAGGAAGCACTGCAGGGAATGCTGGGTAAGATTACAGACGCATGTTTGTGAGAGCTGAGAGCAGATGACAGATCTACTGACCCCATCAGACCACATCAGCACTGAGCAGAGCTCCTCTATGCGCTGCTATCGGCCCACTCTCTCCTGAACCTCACCAATCAGATTCTGCTTTGAAGAGCACGACAATCCCTCTCCATCTTTCTCGCTTGACGCTTATTCCTATAATGCACCATTTATTGCTGTGACTTAAGTAAGGAGATTACAGCGGCAACTGCAAGACTGGCGTCTAAACGCGTTAATTTAATCTGAAAATGCTGCCCAGAGTAAAGTCAATATTAAAAACAGCACAGACGTGAGCTGGTTAAACAGCGGCAGTGTTATCAGCTCCTGACGCCACTGAGGACCGGCGCTGTTCACACCAGACGTGATCCAGCTCTCGAGAATCCACAGAATCACACATCTGAGGGGTTTTTGAGGGTTCAAAACTCACATTTGTGAGCGACACGGCTCTTTCTGGTTGGTCAGCCTGAGGACGGAGTAACCCTAAGCAGTAACAGTTAGACATTCGATACGATCTGCTCAAAGATGCTCTGCAGGTTTACAGGATCTTCAGAGAGAGTCGTGTGATATGATGACTGTATTACAGTATAATCATACATTGGACTCTCCAGATACTTCACAGGGTAAATCAGTAAATCAGAATCAAAGGTGAAGATGATAAAAGCAACAGCTTGGGTTTTGTACTTATACATCCTGCTTCTGTCACAAGACTTTTCATATTCAATCTGTAATCTGTGACAAAAAACAAAAAATCACTCGCTCGTGTTGCAGTGTGAGAATCTCATAACGATGAATAATTAGTTGTGTAAAGTCTGCACGATCATGTTTGGGTAAATGCCTCTTATAAAGGTAAAGGAGGTCGGTCACGGTCAGGCTCGTCTGCTGCGCAGAATAAACTGAAAGACGGAACAGACCCTGCGCTGATAGAGTCAAATCTGCAAAGAGAGACATGCAAAACTGCAAACTAACAATAAACTAAGGCAAGCAGCATGCAAGGGCTCACCCTCACGTCCTAAAAATCATCAAGTCACATTTATTTCTACAATTGTTTCAGATTGTTTCAACGCAGCTTCACATTAAACAGGAAAACAACAGTGTTCATTGATTATGAAATCATTTCAATTTCAGCTGTACAGCAGCTCTACAGAAGACAGCAGCATCATTCTTCAGATCAAGTTTAACTGAGCAAGCCCAAAGAGAGAGTGACATCTGTCAGAGATCTCCTTATGATGAGCTGAAGAGCTGAATGCCTGTTCCTGCTCCTCAGATCGCTCTCCATCAGCGGTGGTGAACACAGGCCCTGGCGTCACTGCGTTTGTTCTCCTGGTTTATCCGCTCCTCTCTTTCCCGGCAGGATTAGAGGGGATGTTTCTTAAAAGAAACAAAGCGCTCCGTCTCTGGACTTGTCATATTGCTCCATATTTCACGGCTCCTGAGGAAAAGCAGTGAATGAAAGCAGATGTTTTCTTTGATCAGGAGTTACACAATCCCAGAACCGCTCTCTTCTGCTCGTGTCAGACCTGACGGGGGAATGACATGAACATGGTCAGGACCACAGCGATGGGACGAGGCCTTCATTCTGTGCTGCTGCGTGTAAGTGTGCAAACCGTGACGAGAATATCTGTGTCTAAAAACAGACGTGACCACATCATCTCGTAACCTTGAATTACACAAAGAACAAGCATCTAACAAAGCCTCAATCACTGGTGGCGCAAAGTGAAGAAATGACTCCAGCTTAAACCTGAACGCTCAATGCAACCGAGGCTCACTGGAAATACATGACTGCCTACAGTTCTGAAAACTGCAAAAACATAGCTATACAATTTACTGCATTTTCTAGATGTTATGAACAGTACAGGCATTAAAACTCCAACATCTTTTATTCCTTTTCACACAAATTATGATTTCGGGGCACATTATTAACAATAAAAGTTTACTTTTTGCACGGTTCCTTGCACACTACTATGTGCTCAAAACACTTTTATCATAGTGCATGATTTGTAAACTAGTACATTTTGAGGTTTACATCACATAACCAGCTCTATACGCGTGACTTTTCTGGTGTAGTAAACTTGCTCGGTGGTGCACCCGGTACAGCATTGCACTGGTGCTGTGAAGCGCTCGTGAAACACGAGTCATGATAAAAGAGCTCAAAGACTTAAATGACATGGCTTCTTCAGAAAATGTGTTTTTATCTCATGTTTGCTTTTAACACTATCGGTTAGGTTCAGGGTTAGTTTAGTGTAAGCGCTACATTAATTTCATATGCAATAGAGCATTAATCTTTTAGTGCCACTCGCTGTACATTTAATTTCTGAACTGAAGTGATGTGTACAAGCAACAAAGTAATTGCCACAGTCACATTTAACTGTTGAAAACGCTGTTTAGCAACAGACATTGAACATTTTGCTTTGAAACTGGCAAGAAACATGTAACAAGCAACACAATTTCATTTTGCAACCATTTTGTATCCACAGACACATTGTTTTTAATGACACCATGCTGTTTAATAAACCAGCATCTGCAAGAAGAGCAAATGATAGAGCGTACAGTGCCTCTTGCAGACGTGGCACCTAAAAAAGGTGAGCAAAATGAACACAGAGCAATGTTTTCAGGTTTTGTAGAAATGTAGCAGAGTCACATATGTCTAATGAGCCCGAGCTGGCTAACTGATAACTACAGACAACAGCCTCTGGGATCTGAGACGTCCTACAACACGTGAATGGGGCGAGACAGAAGACACCTCTGAGAAGACGAAGGACAGCTGAAAGTGAAACAGACGTGAGAGTGGGATTCTTCTGTCTAGACGTCTTTTCATCCTGCCACAGAGGATTCAGAGCTGCTGTAGGCGATTAGCAGTGTTTGCTTTCTCTAAACCCTGCCTGCAGGAGCCGGAGGAGGTCTGGGCTTCCCCTGATGGCCTGAGAACCAGGGGCTTTATCTCCACGGCTCCATGTCTCCTGCTAAACCTACCAAACCCCAGAGAGACCACCGTCTGTAGAGACAAACCGCTTCAGCACCGCTGAACACATGGAAGACGCCTCCGGCCGGCCGGACAAACTCTATTCCCCACTTCTGAATATGTACAGCAGGGTGGCCTGTAGTCTCATAATGAGTGTCTGTCCACCACAAAACCTGATCATCACACAACAGGCATACTGTCCAATGCTGCACTGGAGACACTCGAGGAGAAAACATCTGACGTTCACCTCAACCACTGAACCGCACAAGCCTGCGACTGAACAGGGACTGAAGCTGAGATCAAGAACCGTCAAAGTCCTATTTGATCCTTCATCTTAAAGGAACTGCAGACGCATTCAAGAGATGCTGTTTTTCTTACAGTGAGAGTCTGATCAGATAAGGGTTGTTAAGCTCCAGAAATAACAATAAAAAGAGTTCAGGACTCATGAATATTTGAAGCTTGACAGCCGCTGGTCACTGTTTGCTTTCACTGTATGGAGAAGAGCAGCATGGACATTCTGTTAAACGTCTAATTTTGTGTTCCACAGAAGACAGAAAGGCATACGGGTTTGATTAACATGAGAGGAAAACACAAACTCACGAGTGAGCCATCAATATGAACACTGATTAATATAACAGTTAAAAACTCTGTCAAATGAAGGCATCATCTGTTCAGACCCTCATCATCTGTGACGATTTATGTGTGTCCTGTCCATACCTGCACTTCCTTTATGAAAGACATAACAGACCAAAACTGCAGATATATGATCTCCTGATGGTGGTACCATGTGTACTTCATGACCTGCACGTCTGCAGGGAAAGTTTTTATGAGAGGTGTTGGGAGTGTGTGTGTGTGTGTGTGTTTGTGTGTGTGTGTGTGTGTGTGTGTGAGAGCGGTGTGTGTGTTGTGTTGTGTTGTAGTGTGTGTGGGGGTGCTGTTGGACGTGAGGGTGAGGAGTAGTGGGTGTATGTACGTGTGTGAAGTGAGTGAGAGTGGTGTGTGGTATGTTGGGCAGAGTGAGTGGGGGTGTGTGTGTGCAACGCGTGTCTGTGTGCGTGGAGTGGGGTGTGAGAGTGGGTGTGTGTGTGTGTGTTTGAGAGTGAGTGTGAGAGTGTGTGTGTGTGTGTGTGTATGTACGTGTGTGAGAGTGAGTGAGTGAGTGTGTGTGTATGTGTGAGGTGTGTGTGTGTGTGTGTGCGTGAGTGTGTGTGTATGTGTGAGAGTGAGGGTGGTGTGTGTGGGTGCGTGTGTGTGAGTGCGTGTGTGTGAGAGTGGGTGTGTGGTGAGGAGTGAGTGAGTGAGGGAGTGGTGAGGAGTGAGTGAGTGAGTGACGCGTGAGTGAGTGAGTGAGTGAGTGTGTGATGTGTGTGTATGTGTGAGAGTGAGTGCGCGTGCGTGCGTGTGAGAGTGAGTGTGCAAGTGTGTGTGAGGGGTCATAACAGGAGAAAAGCAGATTCCTGTCGGCCTATTAAACCTCCTGCCCTTTTAGCACATCCTAATGAACTGCTGAAGATGGGATTCAGGATGTTCAAGGATGCAGATGAAGACGAAACACGGACACTGTGCATGAGCTGTGGTGTTATAAGGACATGAGGGTGAGGAAATGATGACAGGATGATCTTGTTTGGGTGAACAATCCCTTCAGGAGTGTGAATGACACTGGTGAGATGAAAGTTCAGAGTTCAAAGTTCCACTTTCATTTCCATCACTTTCAAGATTACGACCATTACTCTACAGAAAAAAAAAGAAAAAAAAAAGAGAAAAAGA
>JADLZN010010767.1:69556-139556 GCA_018155175.1 Sinocyclocheilus anophthalmus
GGGGAACGGAAGGAGTATAGTGGAAACGGAGGGAGTATAGTGGAAACGGAAGGCGTAAGGCGTATAGTGGAAACGGAAGGCGTATAATGGAAACGGAAGGAGTATAATGGAAAAGGAAGGCGTATAATGGAAACGGAAGGAGTATAATGGAAACAGAAGGAGTATAGTGGAAACGGAAGGAGTATAGTGGAAACTGAAGGAGTATAGTGGAAACTGAAGGAGTATAGTGGAAACTGAAGGCGTATAGTGGAAGGAGTATAGTGGAAACGGAAGGGGTGTAGTGGAAACGGAAGGGGTGTAGTGGAAACGGAAGGGGTGTAGTGGAAACGGAAGGAGTATAGTGGACACGGACGGAGTATAGTGGAAACGGAAGCGTATTGGAAACAGAATGTAGTATAGTGGAAACGGAATGAGTATAGTGGAAACGGAAGGAGTATAGTTGAAACGGAAGGAGTATAGTGGAAACGGAAGGGGTGTAGTGGAAACGGAAGGGGTGTAGTGGAAACGGAAGGCGTGTAGTGGAAACGGAAGGCGGATAGTGGAAACGGAAGGCGTATAGTGTAAACGGAAGGAAGGAGTATAGTGTAAACGGAAGGCGTATAGTGGAAACGGAAAGAGTATAGTGGAAACGGAAAGAGTATAGTGGAAACGGAAAGAGTATAGTGGAAACGGAAGGAGTATAGTGGAAACGGAAGGAGTATAGTGGAAACGGAAGGAGTATAGTGGAAACGGAAGGCGTATAGTGGAAACGGAAGGCGTATAGTGGAAACGGAAGGGGTATAGTGTATACGGAAGGGGTATAGTGTATACGGAAGGGGTATAGTGTATACGGAAGGAGTATAGTTGAAACGGAAGGAGTATAGTGGAAACGGGAGGTGTATAGTGGAAACGGGAGGCGTATAGTGGAAACGGAAGGCGTATAGTGGAAACTGAAGGCGTATAGTGGAAACGGAAGGAAGGAGTATAGTGGAAACGGAAGGCGTAAAGTGGAAACGGAAGGAGTATAGTGGAAACATAAGGGGAAACGAAGGGTGTAGTGGCAACGGAAGGAGTATAGTGGAAACGGAAACGGAAGGAGTGTAGTGGAAACGGAAGGCGTATAGTGGAAACGGAAGGCGTATAGTGGAAACGGAAGGCAGGTCAGGCGCGATCAGGGTCACCGGGACAGGTCATGATCAGCATGTCCGACGTAGATGAGGCGGCCGCTGAAGTATTTCAGCAAGCTATTTGGATTAAATATATATATATATATTATCATCGTGAAAAGGTTACATGGCCTTGTCCCTTGAGCGAGTTGTGATTGAGGAAGCGGGCTCAGCCTCAGTCGAGTTGCCAGATACACACATTATAAGCGTCTATGGATTTTTTTTCACCGGAGTGTCTATTTACACTAAGTGCAAATAGCCCGCCTTGTTGATAGAGGCTATTTACAGTAACTCCACCCTCAAATGTGTTATAGGGATAGTCAACACTATAAAAGACGGCACTTTATCGTCAGCTTCAGTGGTGTAGATGGTAAAGTGTGCACCGTGGTCTTTTTGACGCGATCGACCCGGGTTCGAATCTGCCTTTTGCCTAACTTTTTTTTCTTCCTTTTCAAATCTCATATCACATCAGAAAGGCATTTATTTTCAATAAAAAAAAAGGAAAATATAATCAAAAAGTTGAAAATAAAGTAAAGGGTTAGGGAGGGCTTTATTGTCCCAACAAGGTGGCATCCATTTAATAACAATGAATTTGTTCTGTCTGGTACAGTATTTTCTCTGCTTGTGCGACTATTCTCTCCTCTTTTTGTCCCGTCTTCAGTGAGTCCCTACGTTTTGTGTTACCTGAATTGCATCCTGTCGGAATAACTGCCTGCCTGTTTTTAACCTGGTCAGTTTTGTTACTGTCCGTTATGCTGGCGTTGTGCCAATATTTGAAAAAAAAACAAAACAAACAAAAAACAATACAAAACAAAATACCGCAATGAGGTCCTGGTTGGAACGAATATCAAGAGAGCCAGCGGTCCCTAACTTGCAACCTCCCACTTTTCACTATTCACATAAATTCAGTGTGGGGGGGGGGGGGAGGCAGGCAGCGCCTATTTACAGTAAGTGCAGATAGCGATAGATTCTATTTACACTATGTTAAAATAGCAGGATTTTCTGCTATTTATACTACTTATTGAAAATAGTGGCAATTATCTGCACCTCAGTATTATAGTACATTATAAAAAGAGTATGCAATAATAACGTATTAAGTGTAAATTATAAATTTCATTATTACATGGATGCCACCTTATTGCTACAATAAAGCCCTCCCTAACCCTACCCTATACTTTATTTTCAAACTTTTTGTATTTTCTTCATTTTTATTGAAAATATATGCCTTTCCGATGTGATAAGAGATGTGAAAATGGAGAAGAACGAGTTCGGCAAAAGGCGGATTTGAACTCGGGTCGATCGCGTCAAAAAGACCATGATGTGCATTTTACCATCTACACCACTGAAGCTGACGATTAAGTGCCGTCTTTTAAAGTGTTGACTATCCCAATAACACATTTGTGGGTGGAGCTACTCTAAATAGCCCCTATCAACAAGGCGGGCTATTTGCACAGTGTAAATAGACACTCCGGGGAAAAAAAATCCATAGACGCTTATAATACCTGTATCTGGCAACACAACTGAGGCTGAGCCCATGTCCTCAATCACAACTCGCTCAAGGGACAAGGCCAAAGATGACTTTTCACAATTATAATATTTTTAAAAAACCCAAATAGCTTGCTGAAATACTTCTGCGGCCGTCTCATCTACGTCAGCCATGCTGATCATCACCTGTCCCGGTGACCCTGATCGCGCCGGACCGCCGTCCGTTTCCACTCTACTCCTGCCGTTCCACTAATACCCGTCCGTTTCCTATACTCCTTCCCCGTCCACTAAAGCCTTCCGTTTCCCTATAACCCTTCCGTTTTCCACTATACTTCCTTCCTGTCCACTAGACTCCGTCCCCTTTTCCACTATACTACCCTTCCGTTTCCACTATCGCCTTTCCGTTTCCCTAACCCTTCCGTCCCTATACTCCTTCCGTTTCCACTATACTCCTTCCGTTTCCACTATACTCCTTCCGTTTCCACTATACTCCTTCCGTTTCCACTATACTCCTTCCGTTTCCACTATACTCCACTATACTCCTTCCGTTTCCACTATACTCCTTCCGTTTCCACTATACTCCTTCCGTTTCCACTATACGCCTACGCCTTCCGTTTCCACTATACTCCTTCCGTTTCCACTATACTCCTTCCGTTTCCACTATACGCCTACGCCTTCCGTTTCCACTATACGCCTTCCGTTTCCACTATACTCTCTCTCACACATACATACATTCTTCTCTTACATACACATATTTTCTTCAGACATGCATACATTCTATATATATATATGTATGTGAAAGGAGAATGTATGTGTGTGTGAGAGTAGAAATGTATGCATGTGAAAGAAGAATGTAAGTATGTGAAAGCAAAAATATATGTATGTGAAAGGAGAATGTAAGTGTGTGAAAGCAAGAATATATGTATTTGAAAGGAGAATGTATGTGTGTGTGAGAGTAGAAATGTATGCATGTGAAAGGAGAATGTAAGTATGTGAGAGTGCCAGAATGAATTATGGCTTGTACGGCCCCTCATATGTTCCCGTGTGGAGTTTAATTAAACAAACTGAATGAAGGTGCGTCTGCTGAACGGACGCGAGCGCTTCTGATGGATCTGTGTGAATCAGCAGGCGTCCCAATCAAACGAGAAACTACAACTAATCAAGAGAGAGCTGCAAATCAAGCGTGAATTAAAGACGAGTTTCCACCCGCCTCTGAAATAGCAGCAGGACAAGGCAAACAAATCAGACAAACATAGGTCAAGCACAGAGCGGCTCAGACGCTCCCATCACAGACCGATGATAAAGAGATCCAGACGGGATCAGAGAGATCCATGAGAGCCATGCTGAGAATCAGGCTGAAGGAGCGAGTAAACGGATGATATCTGCTTATATGAGGATGATCAGTGTGGGCTGATCGACAACCTTTAAACTAAAACCACTCTAAAGAAAAAAAGAATAATGACACCAAAATCAAATGAGCATTGCATGATGGACACATGTCAGGCTGATGCTTCTCTGTCTCTGAGCCGGACATGTTGAGACATCTCCATGAGTTTCTCAGAGCTGATCTGCTCTTTATTGTAGTGTAGCACAAAGCCCCGCACCGGAGCTCAGAGAGGTGCTGCTGCGTCCCGGGCCGATCGCTGCTCACACAAAGCATTGTACACTGCTCAATAGTCTTTTGACTGGGACTGATGGGCCTTGTTCACTGCCATCTGGCTGCAGATAGATCACATAAATCACTGCCCCAAACACCGGGACCCTGGATTCATTATGCATCTGTACACAAAATCAGCCTCTTCATGCCTGTTCACTGCGGCCAGAGAGACACTGCACACCAACTGAACACACACACACACAACACACACGGCATGCTCAAAACACACACACACACACACACTGCATGCTCAAAACACACACACACACACATACACGCTCTCACACACTCACACTGCATGCTCAAAACACACACACACACTCAAACCACATGAACAAACTGAACAAAAAAGATTTTAATTTGAACATATGCAGCACTTTGACTTACAGTACTTATTTTAACCTTCTGATTATGCATATGCTGCAATAAGAAAAATAATAATGATGATGATGATACGGTGGCCGAGAGAGCTCAACGCGCTGCAAATAGAAAAAAAACGCCTGCAAATTAAGAAAACATCTTCATCAATTTGCCAACACACGCACTGCAAATTCTCACAACACAACCAAACAAAGAAACGCACTGCAAATACAATTCTTTATTTGGTTGTGTTGTGAGAATTTGCAGCACCTGCTGTCAAACTGATGAAGATGTTTTCTTGATTTGCTGGTGCTTTTTCTATTTGCATGTGTTTTCTGCAGCGCGTTGAGCTCTCTCGGCCACTGTGTGATGATGATGATGATGATGATGATGAAAAACAGTGGATTTACTTGACAATAAAGCCGGATTCATGGTTATTCCCGTTGTTCATTCATGAGGTTTGCACTGCGAGAAACGAGACCGTTTCCCTGATCCCAGCAAACTAAACACAAAAACCGAAAATAACTCTCCAAAAATCACACATGCACATGAATTGTTGAGATTTAGCACAAGTGAGGGACATAAAGGGAATGACGTTAAAATCTCCAGCAACAAAAGCGAGGGTCATTTCTGTCTGCCTCCTCCTGCTCTGATCGGCTTTCTGAGGTTACTGTAATTACTTCATTCACAGCACAGGATATTAGCATAGCTACGGGCAGTTTATTCAGCGTGGCAGGAGACACGTCTGTGTGTTATTGTGGAGATGAGTTATCCAGCGCGGCCAAACACTGATCCCGGCCTGCACCTGACCCCCAGCCGGAGCTGCTCGCTCTCCATACATCCGTCTGCTGCTGCAGCTGCTGCGACGAGACGGAGACGACGAGATGCTGCTTGCTGTCAGGATGATTGTAAATCAAGCGTAACATGTGCAGGGCTCCAGACTGACATCTGAGAGCAGAGGCTGATAGAGGCGCCAGGAGCAGGTTTGGATATTACAAGTAAAGATCATTTAATCATAAAACTACTATTGTGCATTAATAAGTGCAGTTACTAATAATATTACAGGTTTATTTCTTGAAAATACATTTGACAGTAAAGCACTGAGCTTGAGTTGGGAAGCCTAGAAAATTGACTTTTATTAACAACAGTAATGTGCAAAGTTTTTATGTAGAAAATGTATATATTCTACTCTTATTAAATGTACCATTATTTTTCTATAATATCATGTGGAACTGACTTCAGTGATTATAAAAGAAGCACTCTTTATGCGATTCAGACGCAAATCAAAGAAACATTTGTCTTTCAAGGCACTTTGTGACTTTTCTTACTTCATACACAAAAAAAGTGCAAAACTTTGACAACGTTTGATTTCTTGATGATTTGATATTTTATAATAGTTTTTTTTTATCATTTTATAATTTCAAAATATAAAGAAAAAAGTAGAAATGAATGACGGATAGGCCAATAAGTGTCCCTCTGCTGCTTCTAGTGGTAATCTGATGTCATTTATTTACTTTTATTTTACATAAGCATTTGTTTAAAGTATATTTTGGACATCCCCTTAAAAATAACATTTAAACTGGATCCTTTTCAGAGTTTTAAAGTGCTGGAAACAGTTGTGTGAAATACTTGAAAGTCACTGAAAAGTGCTTGAACTTCTCTCTCAGAAATGAATAATGTATTAACATTTGGCTGTCTGCCACATTACGGTTATACTGTACGTTACGTTACGAAGTTACTAATTAAAGACACAAATGTGCTTGTTGCTGTGTTCTTATAACGTTTTTAGTAATGTAAAAACAACATACGCGATGTGTGCTGTGAAAACGCCTCGGGAAACACGACTGTCATTACTGCACTAAAGGCCGACCCGCTGGGGGCGGAGCTACATTATGCAAATGAGTCTGATCTGAGGCCAGTGGTCTTTGATGCATGCAAATTTCAACCAAAATCAACGCAAGCCTCGTGAGCTCACAGACTGAAGCAATCCGTAACACACTCACAGCAACAGCAAACAATCTGATCAAAATCGAATGACACTTTCTCACGCCTGTCATCTGACCGATCACAGCGTCCCGCTGTCCAATATTCCCGCACAAATGACACTAGATTGCATTTATGGTCAGCTGGCATGTGATTTTCAGGATGATGTAAGGATCAGAAAACAGACCCGTCTGAGGAGATCAGGAGCCCTGGTCTGATTCTGTCTGATCCACACAAACACAAACACATGGACCGTGTCAGTCACGAGCCCAAAATGATGAGAATCAGCTTCAAATCATGTTTTAATGTGGATCGGTGTTTCTGAATTAAGCGCTCTGGCAGTCGGCGTGACCTTTGACCTGCGCTCGGAGAATCAGAGCGTCGCTAGCACGCTTTCTCTCTCCTAGCAGAGCGTCCTGATGAATGTGATGGCGCTCCTCTTCTGTTAATGACAGTCAGTCAGAGAGAGAGGAACACAGACGCACCAGTGAATCTAGCAGGTCTCGTTTATGAGCGAGACACTCGATGACAATCTAGCTGCTTTCAGCGATATATTCAGGTCCAGAAACACGCTTGAGCAGAATACAGGATCTCAGCGACCTGAGAGCTAAAAGCTGAACCCAATGTAGAAATGACAGTTTTATACAGTAGCTCTCTTGGATCAGGCTGCAAGCAGAAGAAATAAATAAATCATACACTTTTGTATATATACACTATCACTAGTGGTTTTTTATCCATAAAACATTATATTGGTAACTGATCAAATGTCTGTATCAGCACACTGCTGGCTGCTTAATGCATCATCTACACTCATAAAACACAGATCAACAGCAGCAGTGAAAAAGTGGCATTTATAGAAGCTGAAAGCATCAAATATTTAAAGCCCATCACCTTTCGTTCCTCTACATCTCTCTCTCTTTCATTAATGAGGAGCTTCTGAAACGGCCTTGATTACAGCAGCTCTGATCCGTTACAGTAACGCAGGGTCAGAACGAGACCGGAGACGGGTTTCTGTGATAGAGTCGCATGAGCTCAAACTTTAATGATTAAAACACCACTTCCTGTTCCTGCTCAACAGCACCCCGATATCGCTCATCTCTTTCTGCTGTTCATTTTACATCTTAGCTTTAGTCTCATAATAACTTCTCTCTCTCTCTCTCTCTCTCTCTCTGGAATGCAATGCCCACACATTATAACCACAATAACATCTATTTTAAACGCATCTTAAACACAGCTTCTCTTACCTTGTGGTCGTAAGGCTTGTACGAGTGGAAGAGGGCAGAGAGCTCTTTGGTTCTTTGTTTCTTCTGTGAAAGAGAAAAACAACCATACGTCAGCACTAATTAATTGAAGAAAACTTGTCAGTGAGCTCTGATCTAGTGACATGAAGACATCCGACAGTGGAACGAAGAACAAACGCTTAAAGGGATGAACATGAGGAAATTTCCCCCGAGACCTCTGCGTTTCTCCCAGAAGTGCCTATAAAAGCTCATCCGTCCTTAATTTGTCATGAAATGCAAACGCTGAGCATTGAGGAGATGTATGATGGTTTTTAATGCAGTCACGAGTTAAAGAAAGGCTAATTATGAGCGTCTCGTTGAAGAGAAGTCATGTTTCACAGCCAGTGGTGACGCGAGGAGAGTTGCTCTATAATACACACATCCCATACGTGCCTCATGAGTGATTCCACATCACGACACTGATGAGAGAGTACGGCTGTATAAACTGAAAAACAGTAAGTGATGTCTGAAAACAATTAAACAGAACAGAAACCAGCAGCACAAACACAAGATGCGCACAGTTAGACATTTTAGACTCTTAACTACCCGTGTTATGTTGCATAACCAATAGTTCAAATGTGCATGGTTGTATAACTTAAGTACATGAAGTGCATCTTAAATACCAATCATTATTTCATTTAGGTTGGTGGGTTATTTTTACGTTAGCTGTGCTAGAATAAACTGATGAAGTACTTCATGTGAACTACACATTTATCTGTTTCACACTAGAGTTTGACATGCTTCATGTGACACCAGACATCATAACATTAGAACGGGCTGTCAATCCGTTCATTAAATCTGAATTTAAACATTCTCGCTGTGGTTTGTGACGTCTGTCGTAGCTGCTGATTCTCAAAAACAGGCCAGTTTTTCATCGGTTCTTCAAAGCGGAATTTATGTACAAATCAGTACTACATTTTTGAGTTTTATCATAAACTAAAGCAAAGCACTGAATTGACAGTTCTGATAACAACAACATACAGTGGAAAAATTGCATATCTTCTTGGAAACGACAGAAATAATTCTGCATTCGGTGTCTAATCTGCCCAAAACCAATTATCACAAAAATCAGAACGGTCTCCAATATAACATAAAAGCCAGAAACATTTCAGCTCATGAGATCTGCAGACGCACAGTGCTGAAATCCACCTCCTGAAGCAGTGAGGTCTGATATACTAGATCACAGATGAACAGAGTACTCCAGAATGAGCTCAGACCACCTAACAGCTCAGCAGAAGAGAATTCATGCCCACACCTGCCTAATGATCGCTGTCTGTGCCCTGTGACTCCATCCCTCTCCGTGTTTCTCCACATCATCTCAGCTAATCAGACCAGGGCCTTCTTGACACGGAGAGCGCAGAAGCTCAGGGTTACGAGCAGCTCCCCGCTGGATTAGCTCCATAACACCGGACTCCAGCCGCAGAGGAAGAGAACCTAGCAGCTACGATATTCACATTCATCCACTCAATCGATGGAGGAGTGATCTTTTCTCCTGCAGCACACCTCCTGGAGAGAACGAGAGGTTAGCGAGGTCAGAGATAACCAAGCTTCAGAGAATACGCTCGACCCTCCTCAAATCACACATCTTCATTTGGGGGAAAAATAGTAATGGAATTTGATCAAAAAAAGATGAACCCCAGAGTGACCTTGAGAAACTCAATATTTCAGTCTGAGATTACACCGGCCCCAAAGCAGCAGGCCGAGGTGAAAATCATCTTGATAAGCCAAAGAACCGCTTTCCCCTTTATTTGAAGTCATCGCTCAGCTTCACAGATGACGTGCAAGGGCAAGACGGACAAAAGTCACTGCAGGTTTTCAATGGGTTTCCATTTGACTCGAGCAGGTCTAAATGAGACAATCATATCTTGTGATGCTGTACAGCAGGGAATCAACACATTTCCATACAGTTCCTTGTCCACTGAGGCCCCGCATGGACTCATGAACACCGCAGTCAGAGGCTTCTGTCAGAAGTGACTGAAGTTACAGCGAGACAGAAGGACAGTTCACTGGACCTCCGACAGGAATATGAGCTCTGCAGAGCGTGTTGGGTTTGAGCGGTGTTGAGGAGCGTATGGTACACAAAATGGTATCAGACCGCTGTCTGTTTGTCTCTCCGCGCTGTGTGTCTATAAATACTCAACAGTATGAAGAAGAGCCGCTCCAGATCAGTGCTTGATCGTGTGCTGGACGTGCTCGTGTGCGGCTTGGCTTGGCACAAAGCGTGAAAACGTCTCCAGCAGATGGAGATCATATAGAAGCAAGTTGCTATTCATAAATCCAAACCGAACGCGCATCTGTCACCTCAACATCGATGAAGGATGACACCTCGTATAATGTCCATCTGCTCCACTCACAACACAAACACATCACATTTGTGTATTTGGCAGATGCTTTTATCAAAAGTGACTTACTGTGATAATGAAGCGAACTTCTGTTTGAAATGTCCGCCACTGCTTACTGTTCCACATACACTACTGTTCACACGTTTGTTGTAGGCAAGATTTAACAGTAAAATGGTAATATTGTGAAATATTATTAGTTTAAAACAGCTGTTTTCTATGTGAATATCTGTTAAACTGTAATGTATTTCTGTGATGCGCAGCTGTATTTTCAGCATCATTCCTCCAGTCTTCAGTGTCACATGATCTTCAGAAATCAGTATAATATGCTGATCTTCTGCTCGAGAACCATTTCTGATTACCGTCAGTGCTGCACAATATTTTTGTGGAAAACGTGATACATTTTATTTTTACAGGATTCACAGATGAATAGAAAGTTCAGAAGAACAGCATTTATTTGAAATTGAAATCTTTTATAACATTATAAATATTTGTACGGTCACTTTTGATCAATTTAATTTGAAAGTATTTTTCAAAAACTTTGTAAAAGTGGCTTAAAACAGTGTAGGCAGTGAGCAGCTAATATTCAATTCTTAATTACAATGCGAGAAACACGCCCTTAACGACACGTCTCCAAGTGCTGTTGTGTTCAGAGACGCTCTCCTCCACAGGAAGTGCAGTGATGTCACTGCCTGTTCCCATCATGCCTTGCCTTCACAGTCAGTCTCACTGCCCGCACGAGATCTCAGGATCTGTGGCTTCACCCACACCAATCCAGCTGACACGAGCCAGAAACGACTTCAAACAGTCTGAGATGACGCACAGAGCAGATAACAAGCCAGCTGTAGATCTGGACACTTCTCCATGGTGACTGAGAACCGGCCAAACGATGGAAATGAAGAGTCAGTTTTGGCCCAAGTGTGAGCGACTCCGGCTTAGTTGTTGCTTTGTTCCAGTTTTCCTCATGAAGCTGGCATCGGTCGCTCCAGGCCTCGCCCATCTGTCTTTGTTTTAAGATGAATGTGTTTTCACATGTGCTGGGTATTCCTCACCGATCCCTGCGCAAAACCAGCAGAAGCTTTGAATCCAAACTCTGACTGGAGGACGCTGCCTAATTTCCCCTGGTTAAAGAGAGCCGCCGAGGCAGACGAGCTGTCACGGTAAACACCTGTCTGGCTGGTAAGAGCAGCATTCCAGGAGATCATTCTAATTTATCTCCGCTAACCCTTCCCTCACGCGGGAGTAATTATGCCAGTCTGGAGGCTCACAGTTTTTCCAGCTCTGCCCGCGTGCCAGATCTGCTCGTCTTGAGCGACCGTCTGACGCTGATAACGCGAGGCAATCCATTACGCTCACAGACCCATTCATCACGCGGCAGCGGCTGGGCCTCAGCTATGAGACAAGCTAAACGTGCTGAGAAACCAAAGCACTTGGACAGCCTGACCCTTCGGCCCCAGACAGACATCTGGAAGTGTTATTAATGCACGGTCCCTCCAGAGCTGACCATCTCTGACAAGCCTGCTAGAGGGATGCAGAAGGTGTGCCAGGTGTGTCTGGGACGTCCCCGAAGACCATCCACTAAAGCTGCACGCCTTGACCCCGCTGTCGTGATGGGATCGGTTCCTCCATACACGAGCACCATGTGCACAAGAGCTCCATCACAAACACCAAGACGAAAGGACAGTGAAAACACTCTTACTGGAGCTCACATTGAATAAGAGGACGCTGATGCTCACGAGAGCCACACCAACCACTGATACACAAAGAACAAGGTGTGGATAGAAAACCCAGCACGAATCCCCCTCCTCTGATAGTTCCAGCTTCATTAGTCAGTATAATTGTTTCAGTGGGGTCTAATCGCTGAGAAACTCCATAAGGCCGTCACATCTGGGAGACGTCTGCCTACAGCTGCATTACATAACGAAGAGTAATCGACAGGAAGATTCACATTTACCCGTCATCTGGAAGCATGTTAACAGGTAAAGGTGATTGACTGTGGGTCCTGGTACTGTTACCAGGTCATGCTTCAATTATTCATTATCAGCAGTCTGTCATGGCCATCAGATGTGATATTATTAACAATAAACTCAAGCTGTCCTTTACGACATTTCAATAGTGTAATGGGTCACACTTTATTTTAAGGTGCAATTCTTGCTATCAACAAACCATTAACTACAAATTTAGCCTCAAACTCCTAATTTGCTGCTTATTAATAGTTAGTAAGGTAGTTGTTAAGTTAAGGTATGGTGTAGGGTTACGAATGTAGAATATGTTCAAGCAGAATATGTGCTTTATAAGTACTGATAAACAGCCAATATGTTAATAATAGGCGTGCTAATAAGCAACTAGTTATTAGCGAGAATAGGTCCCTATACCTGAAGTGTTACCGTGTAATGCAGCTGAAATTATGCAAGAATCCAAAAAGCCATTCACATGTTTGTACTGTAAATGTAGAGTATTTAACTCTTACACATCTGTCTAAAGCCAGTTTCATTATTCAACTATGAACAGCTAAATGAGCTGATAATACAAGTGCAAGATTTTCAAAAGAAAGAAAAACAAAACAAATATCAATCTGAGTATTTTAGTCAGTAAGTCTAAGAGAGTGAACGAGTGGGAAAGAGAAATGCAACCAAGCAGCAGTATGAGATGTACATCAATACACTGTATTCATCTAGACAGTCTGGTAAGAACCTCACATTGTATGAAGGTCCAAAGAAATGAAATGTGAGTAAGGTTGAAAGCGTTGGGTTAAACTGAAGGCATTTACAGAATCAAATGTTACCCCAGCACGAAAAAACCTTAAAGAGATCTATAGTAAATAGACAATTCAGAAAATGTGTTGCAAACATGACTAATGGGATATTTTTCATGGAGGACGTGTAAAGCATGTTAGAATAAATAAAAAACACACACTTGATTTATAATCTCATAAGATTAGGAGCACTCATGAAAACTGGCAATGATCAATTGCATTTACTGATTTATTCAATTTACTGAAACCTTTAAATTGACATGTTTTACTTAATGATGTGTGCAGATCCTGTTCTCTGTTTGTCATAATAGACAGAACTGAGCACGAGAAGAACCGCTTGTTGACATCTCACCATGTGCGCTGGAACCTGCTCCATCTTGGCCGCTGGAGTGCCAGGTCGCGGGTAGAACTGGTTGATGAAGAGGCTGGGAAAGCGGTACTGCCTCACCAGCTCCATCGTCTGCTCAAAGTCCTCCTCCGTCTCACCTGGGAAACCGCAGATGATGTCTGTGGCAATAGTGATGCCAGGAACCCTACGAGAGACAGACACAGTGTGATGATGAAACAAACACAAGAAGTGTTACATAAAAAGCAGCTTTTTTCACATGAGTAGCCTCACGGGAACAATCCTATACTGCCTGAATTTAGAGCACTCAGTGTGAAAACAGTCTGTGCAACACAATGCAGTCCCTGCAGCTAGTGAATGTGATTGTGTGTGTTCTCACACGTCTCTCAAGAACCTTATTAGCAGCCTCAATAACCATCGACTACCGGCCACCGCTCTGATTAAATTAGGATCTCTGCAAAGGAATCAGTTCATTGATTTCTTAGTGCATGCGTTATGTGATCATTGATCTTTAACCTACAGGAAACAAAACAACCAGGAAGCTGGATTCTGAGCGAGCGGCTCGGTGTGGTCAGTAATGTGTCAACTTTTGAAAACACAGCTGGCATTTATCTGCCAATCAAATGCATGAATCCGGAACAGGAAGAGCTCAGATGATTTTAAACCTTATGGAAAGTGCAAAAAATATCTAGAAGAAAAACCTTAATATCTAGAAGAACAGGTTGAAAAAAAAAAAAAGAAACTGATGTGCAGCGTTTCTGTTCTTGACATCTGAAACACTCATGAGATATTGGTGCTTGATGGCCTGAACATGTGGAGGAAATTACTCAAATTACTGTGCCGTCAATGAAACATAACCATTGCATTTCCTGATATCTGCCAGATCTTCTTTCCTCATCATATTATTCCATTATCCAGCCACACCGCTTTCATAACTCTCACACATATATTTATCTCCACTTATTGGCCTCGTCCACCATAATGCTAATTCTTAACTACACTGGGGTTCTCTTTATATTTCTGGCAGATAACTCAAACCTACTGATATAGCTCAAGCGTTGGCCTTCATTAATATTCACGAGGACCTGTAGGCATTCATTTGTCTGGCTCTTCCCAAAGGAAGAGTTACTGATGGGCATGGTGGAGGGGGTCCAGGTGTTAGCAGGGCACACTAATATGAATTCTGATGCTTTTTCCCCCTTCCATCTCTCGTTTGTTTCAGCGACTCCATTTCAAACAATAGGCTTTAGTACCAGAGGAAATTCACCATCAGAAAAGCCTCCCCGAGCTCTGCCAGCAGCAACTTCTACAAACCCAAACAAACGCCTCGACCCACAGCCAATAAGATGGAAAACAGTCAGTTCTAGGATATGACCAACAGGGAGTCTGGTATCAGTGGAGCAGTGCTGGAAAGCATACAAAATCATTCCATTACAAAGAGGATATTTGCCTGAGAATTATTCAAAAAACAGCAACAGAACAAACAGAAGACCAACAAAATCAATGGGTAAACATTCTCATACTGAACATTGTTATGCACTCGAGGATGCCTTAATCTGGTGAAGAAACGAGTTAAGGCTAGTGCTGGTTTAATCTGGTCTGATCTGCTCTTTCTGTCTTTCTTTTTCCACTGGTAATTTCTTTCCATCATGTGAATGAGTGGGGACACAAAAGCCTCATGTAGGTATCATGAGTGTGGACATCCACATCTTTCCGTGCCATGACCTAACATGAACCGAAGGCATAGAGAGACGGCACTGACAAGTTCATTTCAAAATGGACAAAAAAGGAAACCTTCAACATGATGATTTTTGGCAAGGCACTCTTCTTGACATGAAACTTTTTGGGCATTGGGTCCATTTGGGTCTAATCAAATGGTCCTGATACACAACTGGAACAAGTGCACACAGTCCTACCTTAAGAAATAATTCTGTGTTAGTTCAGGACATAATTGATCTGAACATCTCAGGATGACACAACAGCAAAATCGAAGTGCAGTAGAGGAACCAGAGGCTTCACGACTGAAGAAGCCTTGATAGTTCATCAGCAAGCACTGCACTAGAGAGCCAGCGTGGTGGACTACTTCCCTCTAAATCCATTATGTTTCCCAGCTCTTCAGCCTCTCCATCCTTCTGTGGAGAAAAACAGGCTAAAGAAAAGAAGAAAGCGAAAGACTGAATTGGATCCTCTAAAGCGAGCAGACCCTTTCGGCGTCTGCTATCCCACAATGGTTGCCGGTGTGTGCTGGCAGATGGAGGCTCTTTGATGCTTTGTTGGCTTGTTGGACATGATTGCACTCCACTCCGTTTTTGGGCTTATTAGAAAGCCTCACTCAGGGGTTACAGTCACAGCCCACAGCAGCTCCCGTCCCTCGCATTCGCGCTGTGTAGTCAGTTACAGCAAAGCAAACGCACCAGACCTGACCTACAAAACACTGACATGAAAGGCCGAGGTCTCAGCCTGGAGGAGATCCAGAAGTGCAAATGTTGCAAAGCAGTTAATGAGATGCATTGAAGGAATATAAATAGCAGCCGCCACAGGAATTGCTTTCACAATGACCGTCCTAGAAACTTGAATAGTACATGTTGGCAAACAAACACAGTCTTGTTTGTTAATCAGCCATGCACACACCAACCAAGTGGACCCTGATTGTTTGGCCATTTCATGTGAACCATGGCGCCAAAAGAGAATGGGAACATTTAATTGGAAACAAAGTAGCAAGAGTGACAAGTGGCACACTGTTTAAGAGTGTGTGAGCATTAACAAGCATCTAAATGTCCAAAGGCAACACAAAAAAAATGAGAAGTGCACAAATAATGGCTTTAGCACACGACAAAATAAAGTGCACAGTTCTCAGGAAGCAGAAATGCAACCGAGCAACCCCAGTTACAGAACCTTGACGCTCAGGTGAATCAAATGAAAAGAAACAGTAGACCCGAGACTCAGTCTCCAGCTCTGCTCCAGAATGGACAGTATTAGGAGCTTCATGAAGCTCAGAGAGGTCCTGCTATATGTTTTGGGGTCATGGTTTGGTGGATGGGTAAAAGTTTTTCCTGTATCTCTCAGCCCATCAATCTCTTGTGCAAGAACCTTTTGGCCCCTTTTCATGCGGTGGATCCAATTAAGGTCTGGCATGAAGCTGGAAGAAGCCACGTGCTGAGCTCGTCCTCATGGCTGAAGTGCTGGGTCAACGGCAGGTCTTGCAAGAATAGATCAAGCAAGCTTTCTCAAAAACACTGCATCAGTTTTCTATAAATTCAGTAAAATCTTTCTACTGAGCAGTATGTACCTGTGTTGTGTTTATGTATTGAGGGTGCTGTGATTGAGAGCAGTGCAGATGGACCAGTCAGGATTCTAGATGGGACTATTTCATACTCTGTGGAGCTCAGGTTGGGACGGCCCGGCAGATTCCCCACTGAGAGTTGCTGTGCATCAGCTGGAATCAGACCTAATGAAGGGTGACCTGCCCATGTCACTCCTGACAGCACAACATCAAGTGCTTCGCGTTCTGCATAGAATCTCAATCATAGACTCGAGTAAGGAATGCTTAAAAATATGAAAATGATAAATGCAAAAAGGGCCATCTCAATCAAAGACTGCATGGATTTCATGGCCATTTACAGTATATAGTCCAGTCTTTTGTAAATTTTTCAATAATGCATATTCAAACTCGTTGGAGGGAAAATTTTCTTTTTTTCTTGAGAAAGTGTAATGAGTGAATTTGAGTGTTTGAACAGAAGGCATCTCAGCCTGCATAAACCCAGATCCTAGTGTTGTCTTGCGGTCACATATGCCACACGGTCTGACTGTCCACGAGAGCTTCCTCTTAGATTGAGCCTGGACGTGGGAAATGCACATGAGCAGAGCTGGAACTTTCATAAAATTAATCTATTCCAGTGTACAGAAGAGACACGAGCGGTCCTTCAGCTAACTTTGCCTTCAGGTAATGTGTGATGAGAGCAGGAGCAGAGAGCAGAATTCACCATTCAAACACACACTGCCTTTCACTCCCTGTGTTTACACTTTATTCCTACCTGCACTTAAAATCGCTGCAGAACGTTTCCCAGCGGGGCTTAAATCCATTTAATTAAAAGCTACTGGATATCGCCAAACTTTGAATTAGATTGGGAAGTGTGGGTTTAGAAGGCTTTATGAGAAGAATTCACTCTCAGCAGTGAACTACTCTAATTTCTTTGTTTGCGGAGGCTCTGAATGTGTGGGGCGGTGTAAGATCCTTCTCCCGGCGTGAAGCTGCTTTCAGAGGTGTGTATTTACACAACAGATGTACGAGTGCGCTCGGGATGAAATGAAGGTGCAAACAATGGGACGGCTCGGCTAAAATAAAAGGAGTAGGGATAAGAGACAAGGCAATCTGTGAAGGTAAACATTTACTCATTCATCCAGCATAGCAGGAGCCGCTCCCCATCTGCGGGCCGCCAGCGTGCTCGTCTCTGCCCAGCGAGAGCGGAGCGGGCCGCATGTGAAGGGGAAACGTGGAGCCCGCCGGCACTGCTGTGGGTGGAGGAGGAAGAGTGTAGAGTAAGCAAGCGATCCGCCTGAAGAGCCTCCTCAGAGAGGGAAATAACCACGGGAATGTGCCATTCAATTCACAGAAATTAAACCTTTTCATTTCAGTCTCCTAGTGACAAGGAATTTAACATTTAGTAGTTTCTCTCTGAGTTTTTTATAGCTGATTCCTGAACAATGTTCTAATCAGACAATTTTACATCTTCATTTGTAAAGTAAAGAGGGTTTATTCTGGCTGTCTGTTCCATGTTCGGTCTACAGCACACAGATATATTGATCTGACAGAGGAAGAGCAGAATTACACAGATCATTCACACACTTCAGAGGGAAAGGGTTGGATATGGCATATCACCTGCATAAAACACGCCAGCGCTCACCTGTATGTATGGGTGTTTCATATTCGAACACATCTCACTGCTGAAGTCAGAATTTGAAAAAATCAGAATTCAGCTCACTGCACATACAGTACATGATCATGAACGTTAGACGAAATGCTGAACGTACAGTACATCACTCTCAGAGAACTGCAGCAGATGTGTGTAGGAGTGACGTTCTGATAGATCGTATTTATCTCACTCTGCTTATTACGAAAGGACACACACACACACGCACACTCTCTCTCTCTCTCTCACACACACACACACACATGCACGCACGCACTCTCTCACACACACTCTCTCTCACACTCACACACACACACACACACGCACACACACACACTCTCACACACACACACACTCACACACACACACGCACGCACGCACGCATGCACGCACACACTCACACACTCACACACACACACACACACAACACACACACACACACACACCACACGAACACACTGATGAGAGATCAATTACAGAGAAGTGTCAGTGAGGAGCTGGCCTGCCTCATCATTTAGTCATCTATGGAGTGTTCCAGACACTAGACTGATCCAATCACTCCCTGGGTATGTGCAATTCATCCGAGAGAGTGCAGGACACGGGAAAGAATGAGGACACTGTCATTTTAATTTGTGCACAATCTATAACTTCATATTAGCACAAGACGGCTTTCACACACGCTGCTCTAGAGATCCATCCATAACAAACCTCTCCACTTCACTGTACAGCACATACAGAAGGCAACAGCAGCTGTGTCCACAGACCCACTAACACAACGAACACAGACAGAACTCAGTGAAGAACATTTCAACTGATTCCGATAGACTACGACGCTAGAATGTTTGCTAAGCTAACAACTTGACACTCTCATAACCATAAACACACAAACACTCATCCTAGTTCAAAAGATCTATTGTAATTAGACTCAACTATTTTTTAAGGAAGACCTTATAAGCAAGCATAAATATGCCATCAGCTTTCAGAGCAGCCGTCACATCTGTGTAGGTTATGGGACAGAGCATATCATTTAGGGAAAGCGAGGATTGGGACACAGGCCTGACTCAAAACTTCAACCTGAATCTTTGAATGGATGTCAGCGACCAGCGGCTTCATCAAATCACAGAGAAACACCAGCATCATACAAATGTATTCACACAGAAATGCTAAAAGCCATGTGACGCGCACACGGTTCATTCTGCATTAATGACTGCTGCCTTTAAGAACAGTTGGACTGAAGGGACGGGTTTGTGCATTAACCAGCATTAAGAGAGATGAACAGCTACGAGAAAAAGTAAACACACACACACACACTCTAGATGATTATGTAAATGATAAATGTTAGACAAACCCTGCAACTGATCATCAAGCTCTTAAACCGCTTCAGTCTAGTTTGGTTAGTAGTTTGTTGTGTATCTAGCACAGTTTGAGCGGGCACCCCTCGCTCTGAATGCTGCAGGTTTGTGAAGCAGCGCTGCTTCTGCGCGAGCCGTGTGGTTTGTTCCTCTCGCGCGGCAGCCAGACTTTCTAATTAAAGCAGCATAATGAGCTGTCTGTGTGTGTTACCTGCTGGCCTCACTTCTGCGCTTTCACTCTACACTCTTTTACACTCATGGAAAGTGACCTTCGCTGGTTTTCACACACTTCTTAGAAAGCGTACGTGTCGTGTTTGTTCTTTATTTTTAAACACCTCTCTAGTGGTCACTGAGAGCAGGGTCACATTCTCACATCTCAATCATCTTAAAGCCCGTCTGAAGGCGTACGGTTTTTTATCAGCGCTGAATTCACAGTGGCTGGCTTTCAGGCTCACGGCTACAGCCGAGGCGGCAGCAAATTCCCTCAAAAGAGCTGCATCAAAGTGTGTGAGAGTTAGGAGAGGAAAATTGAGGCATCCAGGCCAGCAGGCGTCATTAAAGAATAACAGAAGCAGAACAGATGACAGGCAGCCCTGCAAAAAATGACCCTCTTGACAAGTGCACTTCTCCCCTGGGCTCGGGCTCTTCAGGGCTGTTAAAGGTTTCTCTCATTCACAGGTGCTGGAGTAATGGACTTCATGTTAGCCTCCTGCCTGAAGTCGTCTTCCAAGCTTCCCTCAAGACCACATGATGAGCGTCGGACACCATAGACACGTACAGCACACACATATGGACTCCTTTCTCACCAGAATTCAACTGCCGCCTGTAAAAGCGTATTTCAGCTTTCAAAGTCCAGAAGAAACCGTGAAGCACAGAGAGCGTTTGTATGTTTTTAATGAGCAGGCCAAAGCATTCTACTCTCATTTCTACTTCTTATTTTACCCTGAACCCAGATAACTTGAAAGGCAACACTGCGTAATATATTAAGACTTGTTCTTCTGCATCTTTGAGTGTATTGTGTCCTAAACCGGCAGACTTTTTCACTTGTTTTAAGTATAAACAGTAAAATAAACTGCACTCAAAAATGTTTTGTAAGCTTAATTTATCTAATGCATCCATGGTTCTGTTAATACAATTTGACTAGTTTCACCCTGTTTAAATTTAAGGCAACCTTTCCACACAATTTTTGCAGTAAAGTATCTTTTGTGTATCATTAGTGTTAATTTCGTTAACGAAAACTATGACAAAAAAATGTTTGTCAACAAGGTTTTTTCCCCTGACGAAAACGAGACGATGACGAGATGATAATAAGGCCATTAAATGATAACTGAGACTAAATGAACATGCAACATTGTTGACAAAAAAAGGCAAGACTAAAATGTAGTTAAAAGAACAAAAAACTTTACCAAAACATTTTATTTTTAAAGTGGAGCCAAAACACTTCAGACTGCTGTACAAGACTCTATTACGCGAGCGTTCATGTTTGCGGTTGCCAGACATCAAGACCTCAAATCCCCCAATCAGAGCTTTTCTGTTAAACGGATACGTACGTTATTTTGCCCAGCTTTTTTTGCTTTCTGCAATCTGGCAACCATTCACACTCTGCGGAGGCGCCGTGATCTGAAACACAGACATACAGTACTGTACGAGTAAGCTGGAGTCCAGCGATCTCCGTTTGAGAGGTTCAGCTTCAATGAACGCGTCATTCAGCCAGTCTGTGTTCTGTCATGGATCTCGACTGTATTCTTTGCAATAGTGGTTCCGGATACCAGATTGTAATGTTACTTACGCAATTTATTACAACTTTATTACTTATTTAGCCTCTAATTGATATCCTGTTATAAATCTGCACACTAACGTTAGATGAGGTCAAATAAACCTTCATGCTGCAGTTTTCCTTGCAGAGAAACTGATCATGGACATCAAAAGGCCAAACCCTCAACAGTAGGCCATGTTTCTCATGTGCTATATCCACATTTTCTGAAGTTATTAGAACTTCTGTGTGAAGAACAGAATGAAAATTATTTGCTGAATACCTCACAGTTTGTCCAAATATTCAAAAACTCTGGATTTCCATTGCAGAGGTCACAATCAGCCCATGAAATAATTAACCGCTCAAAGCAATCAGTTTACCATTTCACAAAACCCAGGAGCTGGCCGTCTCACTGGAGCTGCTGCACGCTTCATTAGCGTTCATTAGCCGCAGGAGGATAACGAGGGCAGTGTGGCTCTGGGTGCCGTGGGACGGCGGGATAGAAATATATACTTTCAATTAGCCGGCTGCCGACCGCTGTGAGAGTCGCGTTTAACCGCCCGCTAACACCGCATTTAGACCGGACAGCTCATCGTCCTCCGCAAACGACCGCGGCTGGTCAGCCATGTGGAAAATCGAGTCCTCTGTAGGGAGAAGGCTGAGGATCACTGGAGAGTGCACAGGAAGTTAACGCTGATTGGACGGGCTGAGAGCATACAGTATGACTTCATTTAGAAGAAACGTGCTCGACACAATCGAGCAGAGTGTCTCTCGCAGCACAGAGTACATGTGACTCTTTACCTCATACTGACTCCAGAGATGGCAAAAGTACATGCATCCTTCACTCAAGTAGAAGCGCAGATACTCAGGTTTAAAAAGACTGGTAAAAGTTGAAATATTGAACTATTTGCCATTACCTAGGCCATGTCCTAGATTGCAGGGTTATTCTGCCTCTTTTCCTTGGAAACAACTCAAAATCATTATGATGCTTTTAAAATGGTAAAATTGAGGCGAGTTATACTGTAAATTTTATTAAAATGCAATTAAAGACAATTAGAGTGCAAGCGTAATTTACACTTGTTTACCCCATGCAGGGGGCATATAACTATAAGTCATTAGAAATGTCTAAGGTTTTGTCAGGAAATCTTATGCATCCACTGAAAGAAAAAATAACTCCTGTACACTGGAGATACATGTATGGATATGGATGTTTACTTCCAATTTCTTTAGAGAAAAGTGTTATTTTTCCAATCTTTCTCCAAAATAGGGTGTTGTGAGCATTAGTAAGTGCACACAATGTAATGTCGGTTTCACTCAGTCTGGTAGCCGGAGGGCAGAAACTCCACAAGTGAGACTCACGGGAGTGACAGAACTGAAGACGCTCCAGGAAATCCCTCATATGGACAAAGACATCCAGCTTTCACTGTAGCTGAATAACATACAGATAGAGACGTTTTACCTGATGAAACATCAATACAATAAACATACGAGTGTTCTTCAAGCCATCTCAGGTATTTTTTATAAAAATCTATCACTGTATAGAATACTATAAAATAGCTTGATTTCTGCCTCATTCTCTGATATGAAAGCATGTCAGATCGCAAAAGGAAGTTATTTCAAACACTCGACAGATTAAGTGAATTTGGACTAAATACATGTCACTGAATGTTCTCTTTGTTTGAGAACAGGTTTGTAAACAGGCTCACACATACTGCAAAACCGTCCTCCATCCATTCCACACAAACCTGAGACTGAAACGGTTAAACTGAACGTGTCTATGATCACGTGTGACATCTAGAGCTCAGAATGAGTCTGAAATATAGTGTCCCCTGATGACACGTCATGTATGTGTGCTTCATTAATAAATAAATCCATCTGACTTGACATTTAGACACATGACAGCCCACTGGACCAGCTACAATAACCAGTGTGAGTCTAAGACTCATGATTATCTGATGTTATTTAAGGGCTGAAAGGTCAAGCAGGCATTGAATCTGGTCTGATTCTGGTTCAGAAACAACAAACGAAAGCTTTATTATCCATGACATTTCCAGCATGCAGCTCTGTCGTAACTAATGCGTACAACAAAGCTTTCATTAATACATGCGAATCGATCGCTGACCCGCTCATTAACGACAACACAAGCTCTTATTTGTTCTGAGCTTTGGTATCAATTCAAAGGATAAACAAAGATGAGGGTAAGGCCTCATGTCCACCAAAGTGTTTTTTTAGCCAGCTGAAAACAGCCAGCTGTGAGCGCTTGAGAGCGCAGTGCTTTTTTCAGCTGAGATGCTTTGGTATGATACGGAATATCCACTGAAGTAATATGGCAGAAGCATCACGAATGAAATGTTTCTCCAAACCTTATTTTTCATAATACTATGGCAGTCCGGCAATCCGTTCAGACCTCAGTTTGACACGTCAACACTACATGTGACTGATGATGGTCTGCTGGATGATTCCCATTCAAATCAGCACCGAGAAACCTGCTCAGCTGGCTGCCATCAGATGTTCACGGGCCATTACGCTATAATAACAGTCTTTAAATTGTTTAAAACCGAATTCAAGAATAATAAGCACACATAATGCTTTAAGTGAGTGCATAATTTGTAAACAGAAACAGACATCTAGATTGACTATAACGTAAGTGGCGTTTGCTTGTGTAATGTGATGCCAGAGCGTTCAGTGCAGATCCTCTCGTCTCCAGATAATATCAATATACCCCAAAACAACAAAACTGCTGATGATTTCTGTGTGAGGAGTAGCGCAGGTGAAATGAGACGAAGGTTCATCACTCCAGAACACAGAGACGAGAGCGACGCGCTCCTGCAGAGTTCTATGCTGGAGACTGACGGAGCCACAGAATGCCTGTTAACACTAAAGAGTGTGCGAAGGCAGTCAGATTCATCCCTGGAGATCCAGTTTCCACACTGAGGTACAGTGTTACTGACACACACACCACCTGTTGCTCGAGGCCTTTTCGGCTCATTTGATGAATGAGAAAAACAATCGTCGTTCCGCAAATGAATTTCACACTCCAAGCACACACATGTGCGCCTATTGTTAGAGAAGCCGTTGACACACCTGAACACACATGTAAAAGTGTGCAAGTGCTCTCACACAATCACACAGAGCTTTGGAAAGTGAAGCCACAGTTAGAAATGATCCCCAGAGAGCCCGTGGGTGAAAGGAGCGCCTCTCGTCACTTACGCTCATCAACACGTCACTGGAGATCCAGCAGTCTCATCGGTGTCTCGTTCCTCTTTAAATGAGGCGTCTGCTTATTTCTTCATCTTCTACCCTGCAGGTGCTCCACAGTCGATTCCTCCGGGGCTCGAGATCCAGGTTCAAACAGCTCTCGCTCTCAAAGTTCCTGCTCCAATGTCAATGTTTTAAAACAGGTGTGAGGTTTGAACACACACCTTACAGGCACGAGTTCTCACTCGTTGATTAAAGGGTTTTACTGCATGATGGGGAAAGTCTGACATCTGCATAAAAAGTGTGGAACATTTTAACTTTTAACAACAGAAAAAATGGTTGTGGATGACACTTAGGTCTCTGCTGTGATATATGGAAACATCTAGGTGAGACTTATTGATTTTTTGTTTTTCACTTGCCATAAAAAAATTCTTGTCTCACTACAACTGCAGACAGCGTCCGCTCACTGAGCGTCTCACACTGGATCCAGTCAGTGAATCTGAATGAACACAATCTCAGAGTTAGGATGCACTGGTTTGACCAGTCTGTCCTGAATCAATGTCATGCAGGTGTTGCACTGATATAGTGATTGCCAACATTGTCAATAATTGAAAGAAAACAAGCTGACAAAATGATTTGGTTATTATCCAAGATTTTGTTATAATATAGAACAAAGTCAGATTTACAAGCTTATTTTAAAGCCCAGTAATTGTTGACCAGGAATACCAAATTAGGTAAATGATTTTCAGCAGCACAAGAGTTAAGCAACATAAAAGCTAAAATCAAAAGCACAGGCCACGCAATGGCGCTCAATCAGTCCTGGCTGCTGACGCGAGGCACCAGCAGCCCCTCACGGGTCCGGTTCAGCACAGTTGGCCCAGCAGATGGACTGTCAACAGAGACGGGCCGGCCCACCCGCAGATGAGCCACGGAGTGTGGAGAGCTGGAGGACGGAGAAGAGCGGAGCCGTGATGTGTCCTACCAGCCTGTGTCTGGCGCATACGTGCCATTTCATGCTGATTTAGCATCAGTCTGGTGTGAATATATCAGGAGAAGAGAACACACAGGACTTATCTCTGGTCAGAAGACAGGGATGACTTCCAGAAACACCTTGGCATGCCCAGTCCTGCAGGTGGAGAGCTGGGGGAGCAGGTGAAAGACTACTGGCACGACCACTACACCACCTGGAGGAGCCAGACCCTCGCTGGGCCTCAGAAGAGCAAACACAGCCAGAACCAGCATCTCGAGAGAGATCCGCCTGAGGGAACGGTGAAGCTGTGATGCGCTGAAGGTCTGTGCCAGCGGCCCGTAAACACCACCGAAACAACAGCAGGGAATCTGAGAGCTCCTTCCTCAGAGGCAGGAGGTTTTCAGGTCCAGCTTCAAAGACGTCACGGAGCACAAGCAAGCTTAAACAAACCGCTGCAACAAAAACTGAACAAACAGCAGAACCTCCAGATCGGCGCACCGCGCTTAACTCCTGAGCTCCTTCAGCAAATGAGCTCCACACAAACCAGAACCCCGTCTACAATCACGAGAGCCGAATCGACACTCAGACGGCTCACTAAAAGCACACAAGAGATAAGAGAGTACCTGAGTCTGTTTGCTTTAGACGCAGTGAATCAATGTGTGAGGAATAATCACAACTCACTCTCAGTCTCGCGGTGATCTTTGCAACCCTTCCAATCATACAGAATCAACTGACCCGTGGACCCATAAAAATCACACTCACAGAGGTAAATTTGCAGGCGTGATGGAATAAATGCAAATGGAATAAAAAGGCAAAGCCTTTCTGAAAATATGAAATCATTAAATTCATCTTCAGCATAGCCTGGCTTTCAATTATGGCAGGATATTTCCCCGGGGTGTGTGCTGCTGCATCTCCTGTGCTCCGTGTTTGATCATTCTCTCTGCCACCGCAGCATATTTCTGCTCTAACACTGTCGGATGGAGCGCAAGAACACTTTTAAGAAAACACCCAGAGGAAGGTGAGTGTAGGACGATCCGTCCACAAAGGGCAGATCTTCCCACAGGACGTCATTAGCTGTGTGTCCTTTCTAAAGTCTGGAGATGGCAGACCTCTACCTGCTGCCTGATTTGTATGCGGCGGGGTCGTGTCTGGCCCACCATAACGTGAATTAAATGCAGGAGATGAGCTCCTACGTGACCCCGCATTTCCCATGGCAGGAGCCAAGCGTGGGGACCAGAGAAACAGATACGGGTCCCCGGGGGCTGTGGAACAGCAAGACCTCACAGTATGAAATTAAATTAAATGTCAATTTGGTTTATCTTTGAACTTTACAGCAATTAGACCTCAAGTCCAAAGGCCACAAGCACTTTCATATTGGAAAACAAATGCTAACAGTAACTCACAGAGGAGCAGTGTGAGATTAATTAAATCATGTAAAAATGAGAGAGTTCAAGCGAGATCTGGCCTTTTGACGGATCACTTTGAGACTAACCGTGGTTTCCTATGAACTTTTACATGCTAAATGACTCAACTTCATTTGGAAAGTCCTATGGAAGCAGGACTGAGGCATTCATGAAATAAAATATTCGCCAGCAGTAAGTTTGTGCTTCGCGATCATGAGACAAAACATACTCTAAATGTGTGCTCCCATTGACTCTCATTCAATCACCAACTCTCACTGAAGTTCACTGTTACTGGAAATCTGTCAGCCTCTTAACATCTAACATCTCAGCCATTTTGCCATTAGCCATCTTCCAACAAATATCCTCTCTTCAAAATCAAGCCTTTAAAGCAGGGGTGGCCACAGTCCTGCAGAGTTCAGATCCAACCCTAACAAACACACCTGAGCAAGCTAACCAAGGCCTAAGGGTTACTAGAAAGCTACAGGCAGGTGAGATTTTATCAGGGATGGAGCAAAACTCTGCAGGGCTGATGTTGGCCACCCCTGCTTTAAAGTTATGACAGCAGCAATTCTCAACATGCAAATCAACTCACAGGCAAACCCTGCACTCCTTATGCCTGCAATGCTTAACCTAGAGTTCATGTGATATCCATTACAATTACATGCTGAGTCAACACATCATGCTTCAATACAGAGAACAACCACTCTATGGATTTAAATGCTCAAGTGACGCTGCTTTGAACTGAATAAAGTAATTGACTCATAGACGTGTTGACTTCTCAGCTCTCTGTGCTCAACAGCTCTATTCAGGACAAAGCTGTCAAACACACACGTGTCCCTCTGCGCTCGGGGAATGAAAGGGCCATGAAGATGGTCCCGACATGTGTGTCAGCTCTCTGTGTGTTTCTTTTGCATACTGCTGTTTACTCACCTGTGCTCATGAAGCATGTGTAACGTGGGATCGAGTTTCACCGTTGCTCTGACATGCTAAAAGAAAGCCCTCAATAACAGCCTTTAGTCTTCACTCTCTCTGCACTGAGCAGCAGGAGGAGGCTCATCTCATCCACTCCTGCGCATCAACATGTGTTTCTCACTGCATGCTTTCAGTTATAAATCAGATGCTCTCGACCACCACTCACTGCTCCGCTGCGGCTGATGTTGGCAGCATGGCTGGACTTACCATTGGCCTTGACTGGGCTGTAGCCCATGGGAACCGCATTGTAGGGGGCCCCGCCTTTACCCGTTTACGTTTGTTTGATTTGTTCAGTTATATGCCAGTCAGAAATTATCATCAACATTTCCACTGCGCACACAAGGGCTAACAGCTTCCAACTGTGACATTCGAGGCCATAATCAAACAGCATAAACTGGCATTTATGATTATTTCACATAGGAGGAGGACACACATATTGATTAATTTGTGATCACATGGCTACTTTAAACAGCTGCATTAAGCCTTTAGCCCAAAAGAGTGCACATTTAGAAAGATAATGATAAATTCTATGTTCATACCTCATTTCTTTACTGAGGATGATTCTATATTATATTAATGTTCCACTAACTAATGTGATCTGAAGAGTTTTGAGCGTCTCACTGCCATCACACATAGCAGGGCAGAAATGTCATCAAAACTATTAAAAAATAAATAAATAAAAATAGCCATTTAATTAGTTTCTGTTTTATAGCTTATGATATAGGAGTTGGCCTATCGCAAAAAAAGGTCCTGTGTTTTTTCCAGACTATCTGCACGAGCGCAATGTACAAACCCAATCCAAAAAAAGTTGGGACACTGTACAAATTGTGAGTAAAAAGGGAATGGAATAATTTACAAATCTCATAAAACTTATATTTTATTCACAATAGAAAATAGATAACATATCAAATGTTGAAAGACAGACATTTTGAAATGTCATGCCAAATAATGGCTCATTTTGGATTTCATGAGAGCAACACATTCCAAAAAAGTTGAGACAGGTAGCAATAAGAAGCCGGAAAAGTTAAATGTACATATAAGGAACAGCTGTAGGACCAATTTGCAAATTATTAGGTCAATTGGCAACATGATTAGGTATAAAAAGAGCATCTCAGAGTGGCAGTGTTTCTCAGAAGTCAAGATGGTCAGAGGATCACCAATTCCCCCAATTCTGCGGCGAAAAATAGTGGAGCAATATAAGAAAGGAGTTTCTCAGAGAAAAATTAACAAAGAGTTTGAAGTTATCATCATCAACAGTGCATAATATCATCCAAAGATTAAGAGAATCTGGAACAATCTCTTTGCGTAAGGGTCAAGGCCGGAAAACCAAACTGGATGCCCGTGATCTTCGGGCCCATAGACGGCACTGCATCACATACAGGAAAGCTACTGTAATGGAAATCACAACATGGGCTTCAGGAATACTTCCAGAAAACATTGTAGGTGAACACAATCCACCGTGCCATTCACCATTGCCAGCTAAAACTCTATAGGTCAAAAAAGAAGCCATAGCTAAACATGATCCAGAAGCGCAGGCGTTTTCTCTGGGCCAAGGCTCATTAAAATGGACTGTGGCAAAGTGGAAAAATGTTCTGTGGTCAGACAAATCAAAATTAAGTTCTTTTTGGAAAACTGGGACGCCATTTCATCCGGACTAAAGAGGATAAGGACAACCCAAGTTGTTATTAGCGCTCAGTTCAGAAGCCTGCATCTTTGATGGTATGGGGTTGCATGAGTGTGTGTGTCATGGGCAGCTTACACATCTGGAAAGCACCATCAATGCTGAAAGGTATATCAAAGTTCTAGAACAACATATGCTCCCAACCAGACGTCGTCTCTTTCAGGGAAGACCTGCATTTTCCAACATGACAATGCCAGACCACATACTGCATCATTTACAACATCATGGCTGCGTAGAAGAGGGATCCGGGTACTGAAATGGCCAGCCATCAGTCCAGATCTTTCACCCATAGAAAAAAATTTGGCGCATCATAATGAGGAAGATGCGACAAAGAAGACCTAAGACAGTTGAGCAAATAGAAGCCTGTATTAGACAAGAATGGGTCAACATTCCTATTCCTAAACTTGAGCGATTTGTCTCCTCAGTCCCCAGACGTTTGCCGACTGTTATAAAAAGAATAGGGGATGCCACACAGTGGTAAACATATGGCCTTGTCCCAACTTTTTTGAGAAGTGTTGATGCCATAAAATTTAAAATCAACTTATTTTCCCCTTAAAACGATAAATTTTCTCAGTTTAAACATTTGATATGTAAACTATGTTGTATTCTGAATAAAATATTGAAATTGAAACTTCCACATCATTGCATTCTGTTTTTATTCACAATTTGTACAGTGTCCCAACTTTTTTGGAATCGGGTTTGTACAATAAACAAGTTACTGAGTAACTTTCAGACACAAAATTCAGTTTTGCTCCGTCAAAAAGAAAACAGAAGAAACCGCAGAGCCGCTGTGTCTCCGAGCAACACGTGTTCTGTTCCTCAGCATTACACGGACCAGTGAATGATTCAATCAGATTGTAAGTACAGTCGTTTGCGAAGTTAAATGTATTAGCATTTTAAACGAATCAATGATTAAAGTATTCAACTCACTCAATAAGTCAGTCACTTGCTGCCACCTACTGGCAGTTGTAGTTTCATATTTAAAAAAATAGCTTATTTAATTTTTTTGATATTTCTACAATTAAATGTTACATTGAAACGTAACAACATATGCAGAATCCATCTATGGATTTTGTTGATAGTGATTTAATTTGATTGTTAATAATAGCCAACATGTCTTTTTATTTGGATTTAATTTATTGATTAAATTTACGAATCTGACATAAGTGGACACAGAAATGACAAAAGCTTTTTATAACATTAATACATCTCTGGCTTTTTTTGCTCGGTGTTATTTCAGGGTTTTGATCTCTCAACTGAGAGAACACATCCTGTTTATTGTATTATAATGACTATTTAATATTACATCTAAACTTTGACTAGTGTAGACATGTTGCATATTAATTGTACTATATATGAACCTCAAAACATATTTTATTTTTTGTTTATTTTGTGTTACTCCATGATGTTCTAGTTAAGGGCATTTGTAGTGTGTATAGGTATAGGGCCCAAACATAACCTCAAGCCCAGGGGCCCCCGGCCCCCTAAGTCCTGCCCTGATTGGCAGTGAAACGGTCAGTGCAGAGGTCAGTTGGGTGAGCAGTGACTTTGTGTTCTTCACTGGTCTCACACTGGGCTCTCTAACACTCTCCTGAGCGCATCAGCCGTCTGACTCACCTGTCCATGTCTCTAGAGAAGCTCTACTGGATGAACTCACACGAGTGAGCTCAAGATGAGCAGGCACTGAGCTCAACCCTACTAATGAAATGAACATGGTCGCAGACAGCTAACAAACAAACTCAACCACTAGTAAAGAATAATCAAAGGAAATATGATTTAAACCTCAAACTACAGTGGTCCAATGCTAGAGCCTTATGGCACACCAAGATAAACAAAGCTTTTGTACAAATCAGAAGAAAAAAAACAAGTTTTCTCTGACAAAGCTCAGTGCACTTGATGGGTCCAGACAAGGTCCAGCAGTCATTATCACTGTGGTCGTCTCTGACCAGCTCATCCTGCTCCAGCACAGCATCACACAATCTCTTCTGGGCTAAACTGATCAAGGAAAGGGAACTATTAGCTGCTGCTTTCAAATGGAAGCTTTATTACTGCCAACTTGCTGGGACACGGCAGGAGCAGCTGATGTGTGAAGATGTCTGACACTTTCACATGCAAACACACAATGATCAGTATCATTTCTCTTTCAAAAACGGCTGAAGTCTGTATTACATCTGCTAAACGTCCCTCAAAGATTTAGTTTTGATGTTTCATGAGCCTTTGAATGTTTATATGATACATATGCAGATACATAGGTTCTGTTCTACTTTAGTAAACCGAATAACTGTCAGGTTTAGTAGTACAAAACCAAAGTAATCACTGCACTCGTCCAGTAGGTCCAGGGGCTTCTCACTGTATTAATAATAATAATAATAATAATAAAAAATCTCGAAGTTGTAAATAAAACAAAGATCACGGTGGTATATTTTGAAAGAAAACATTATTCCAGTGCTCTACTTTAAAATGTTAAGTTTAATGTTTGTTACTTCCCATTTCTTTGTAATTATTTGTGAAATTTGCTAGACATTTCTGAGTGAAAACGGTTTCAAATTATTAGTAATATTAAGGTCCACATGTTAATGATCTCCACTCTGGAAATATCTTATAGAGTACTTTTTTTTTTAACACAATGACAGCCACGGTTCAATTAATCAGATACATATATCCTTCAGTGGCTGTCATTAAGACACATCCTTATAAGAGATTTCTAGAGTGCAGATGTCTTCTGTATGGACAGGTTTGGTAATATTTCTACAAAGATCAGGTGAGACAGTGCAGTCAGTGGGTATGAACAGCTCACTACATTACTATGAAATGACTGTTTATGTATCTCTGAGACAGAGACAACACAACACACATCAGGTTATTCCAGTTACAACTGACAGATGACACAAGTTCAACAATGTAGAATAGAGAAACTTCTGCGTGTGTTACATCTGAGTGTGATTTCAGCGCCACTAGTGTCACTAAAGTGAACTGCAACAAATGTCCTGATCACACCAGTGGCTGAGTTATTTTATTTTTTTAATAAAAGCATTGGGGAACCTGTGGATGTGTTATATTGTCAATTTGTCCCTCTGTTTCTCTTTAGAAAAGACTATATTCATTATAAAACACAACCTCAGTTCTATTGTTTCATATTCTAGCAGATGTTTATCAGTGTCTGATTGTTTTCTGGAGGCTCTATTATCATAGTTTGTCCCGTCTAATCGATATGCACAACTGCCAAAATCTCTCTATATTGTAATCATAATGATCACACTTGTAATAATCGCTTTAATGGGCTTCTGCCTGAAATTAATTCATGCTAGCTAACTGTATGATTCTATTATCTTGAACTGTTCATTTGTGAAATGACCATTGACCATTACTTGGACACATTCACTTCTGATAACAGATCACTCTAAATTGTAATGTAGACATGCATTTTCTGTAAAGCTGCTTTGAAATGATGTGCATTGTGAAAAGCGCTATACAAATGAATTTGAATTGAACGTTTGTTGTGATGTCATCAGCCAATCTATGTACACATGACGTCATATTCCAGCCACTGACAGACATCACTGTCCAGGTATGACCTCCTCAGCACAAACAGATCAATGTTTTAAAGCACAAACGGTAAGCGAACAATAGCAAAAGAGGTACATGCATTTCATTTAAATAAAGTCCCTTGAACCTGCATACTGACGTACATTTTGAGGTCATCATTCCTCAGTCCCACAGCCTGTTTTATTAAGTTAGGAGCTACAAATACTAATAAAGTGTGAGAATTAACCTGCGCTAGTCAGCAGATGAGCATAGCAATGGCACTTCATGACCGAAAGTCTGCCGACCCCTGTCTGAAAGCATTGCTCTTTTTAGAGAACCCTTTAAATAACTCATCTAAAGCGGTCTGTCCACATTAAAGCAGGAAAACAAAGTACTTCAACACAGAAGTAATGACACACATCTCCTGTAGAAGAGACGGTTCCCCGTCCATCTCATGTTTCATCCCTCGGGGGAAACAAACTCCCATCCCACACTCGACACACCCAGAACCGGTTCCACAGATTACAGCTCTCGCTCAGGCAGAAAACAGAGCGGAGCATGTGCGTCACAGTCAGTGTCCACCAGCCATTTATTATACAATAGTGAGGATGTGTGTGTATGTGTGTGTGAGTGTGAGTGTGAGTGTCTGTGTGTGTGAATGAGTGAGTGTGTGTGTGTGTGTCTGTCTGTGTGTGTGGTGTGTTGTGGTTGTGTGTGAGGTGTGGAGTCATGTGTGCAGTGAGAGTGTGAGAGAGAGTGTGTGTGTGTGTGTGTGTGTGTGAGTCTGTGTGAGAGAGTGTGAGAGTGTGTCTGTCTTTGTGTGTCTGTGTGTGTGTGTGTGTGAGTGTGTGTGTGTGTGTGTGTGTGTGTGTGTGTGTGTGTGAGTGTGAGCAGCGTTTGACAAAACACAATGACTCATATCAAACAGATTAAGGAGATGGATGGTGACAGTCGACGAGAGGCGGAGAGACTCTAATCCAGCCGGAATCAGAGCGGAGGCGGCGGGAAGGCGTGTGGCGGGATCCGGCGCGGGACGAACACAGAGTCTCGGGACACAAACAGCATGAGTCAGAGCGGCATGTGAGCGGAGTGTGTGTCAGACAGCGGGAAACCCCGCCAGTTTAGACGAGAGCGAGCGCCAAAACCTTCCCTCCTCTATCTCTGCCTCACGGGACCCTGATCCCGCGCCGCTCTCCGCTCCCATCAGCACAAGTGAAACATTATCCTCACCTCAGTTTCACTGCAGTTAAGAACTACACACACGGCTCAACCTGCGTCAGGAAAAGCAGCAGGAATTGTCCCTACACTAAAAACAATGTTGTATTCTAGGGGGAAAAAAGGTAAACAGACCGCCGTGACGTCAAATTCTGGAAGACTAGTTCAATCATTTAGGTCTGTGGTAAATATAAATTGACGATACTTGGATGTTTTGCTGTACAAGATAAATTACACACCCAAATTCTGAAGACATGAAGACATTTTATTTTTAAACCATATGTTTGTAGTAAGTTTGGTTTTTGAGTGTGTGCGGTTAACACTGTACAGCAAAACCTCCAAGTGCCTTTAACCACACACCTTATGTTACTCATGAATAGAAAACCCATAGGAAAATCTCGGGACTCAATTACTCTTTCAGGTTTTGAAAGGAAGAAGAAACACTCCCATTATCTTTCGTTGTTGTTGTCCAGTCAAAGTCTTCTGTTCACTCTTCTACACACAAAGGCATTAAATGAAAGACAGGCACATCACAGATGAACACGGCTTTCGTTCTTGGTCTCTCTACACAGCAGAAGAAATCCTTTCCTCCATCAAGAGCTCGGCAGAAGCTGTTATAAGAGAGAAATACATCCGAAGGAAAAGACTAAATGATTTGGCAGTGGCTGTGGCGATTGGACTGATCAAAAACGATGGATAATGACTGAAATGTGTTACGTGATCAAGCAGAGAATCAGAGCTTAAACATCAACAGGACCAAGGACCGTGAGATCACAGTACAGAGAAACATAATGACTAACTACAAATACAGTATCACCTGTGAAGCTGTTTGTCTAGTGAAGAGAGAGAGTCTGTAAACATCAGCCGTGACTCTCTCCATCACCGCATCTGCTCGCTCACACACGCTTCAACAGCGCTCAGAGCAATTAAAGCGTGAAACCAGCCTCTTCACTCTCATCTCGATCACCAGCAGCATCTGATTCAGAGAGCAAGTGATGACAGATATTAATAAATGACCACGATGCCACAGAAGTATTGTGGCAGATCAAAAATGACAGATGTTCTCCTGTTCTTGCCCTCCGACCTGCACATGGCCAACGGCACTGACTGATATCTCTACAAAAGTTTACATTCAAATATTTCTCATATTACATTAAAAGAGTTATCAAATATTTTAATTTGGCATTTATATTATCAGAGCATCACATTTATATTATCAAGCTCAAACCCTCGAGGTTTATTATCATTTGTAAACTAAAGACAAACACTTTGCACATCCAGAGATAAATGAGGACTTTAGAGAATAAATGAAAGCGAATGAACAAAATAAAGAGTGCATTGAATCGATAAATGTTCACCCCCCCCCCCCCCCCCCACCACCAACCACCCCCAATCTTGAGTCATGAAACAAGTCGAAAATATATATTCTTTGCCTTTAACGCCTGTGTAATCCATTAAGTCGGACTCAGACCACACAGAACCTCTGCTGAACAGATCCGTGGTCTCACGTTATCAGAGCTTCTCAACACTGATCTCCATCCAAACTCAAGCATTTACAGGACTTTATTTACCAGGTTTATTAGGGGAAAACCTGTGTGGAGTGGACAGAGATCTCAAAGTGATGAATCCCTTTAATCGCAGACTCATGCTTCAAAACGCTTCCAGATGCCCACGCTGGGGTCAGAGGTTATCAGCCTCCGGCTCGAGGTGAGAGAGACTTCTGACAAGAACAGCAGTGAGAGGAGTTTGAGCTGATCAGGTGGTCCCTGCAGCTGAATGTGAGGGACTCTGACGGAGTGAAGAGCCTCTGTGGTCTCTTTGAGAACATCCCATCAGAGATATTCTCACGTCATCACTCGTTCCTCATGTTTACACTCCTTCAGGACTTCACAGTGAACTCAGATGCGCTCTTCTGAGGGGTGACCACACACACTGACCTCGGCCTCGTTTCCATCAGATCCCACAGATTTAAGGGTCTACAAAGGAGCCACCTTCACACCGGCACACGCAGATTCATGTTCTTCACGAGATGACGCTCATTTCCTGAGGTCTGCAGCATAATAGTATTCGCAGTAAATAATGCATTCAAATAACATCTGAAAAGAGAAAGTCTATTTTCTGAAATGAGCTATTAGGATCAAACGCTGCACTGGAATCATAGCTGCTGCTGCTGGGCTTCACCAACACACAGAGAAGTGATCGCAGCGCTCGGAAACACCTTTAATGACTTCTCTGTGATATTACCGCAGCAGCAGACTCATCTCGAGTCCACTTACTGCACATTATCACTGCATTCATCAAACGCTAGTGTCATTAGCCCTGCTCTCCAGACTGGAGTTCAAATCACTTTAATTTAGCGTGAGAGAAGGTGATTGTAATAGTTCGGCTTTCAGGAGTCCTACTCGGCGAGGCTTAAACAGCTCTCAGACAGAATGACAGGCCGCCGGAGCTGATGAATTCAGATTGGGGAAACTGTATTATAATGCCTCTTGGGAAGTTCAGAGGAAGCAGGATAAATGGGGTTTGTTGGCAACACGGATATGAAAAGAGAAGTTTGCGGGTTCTTAAGCAGGAGCCAATGATCGTGTCATCCATATGATGAGGCCCACTCACACACTCACTCACTCACTCACTCACGCACACGCACAGACACTCACACTCACACTCACACACACTCACACTCACTCACTCACACACGCACAGACACAGACACAGACACTCACACTCACACACGCAAACACAAACAAAAACACACACACACACACACACACTCACTCACACACGCACAGACACAGACACACACACACACACACGCACACACACACACACACGCAAACAGCACAGGCACAGGACACTCACACTCACCCCGCACAACCACACTCACACTCACTCCACTCACACACGCACAGACACAGACAGCACACACGCACACACACTTCACACTCAGCAACTCACCTCCCTCAACGCACGACACAGGACACAGACACTCACACCACACCATCACACTCCACTCATCACACAGCACAGACACAGACACCCACACTCACACACACACACACTCACTCACTCACACACGCACAGACACAGACACTCACACACACACACACACACACTCACACTCACTCACCACAACACGCACCACCCCACAGACACAGACACTCTCACACGCACACACACTCACACTCACTCACTCAGTCAGTCACTCACTCAGTCACTCACTCAGTCACACACTCACTCACACACTCACATCACTCACTCACACACGCCAGGACACAGACGCTCACACTCAAGACACGCCAACAATCACACTCATCACTAACACCACGCACACAATCACTCTCACTCACTCACTCACACACGCACAGACACAGACACACACACACACGCACACGCACACAAACACACACACAGACACAGACATCAAATCACTACACACTCACACACACACACACACAACACACACAACACACACACACCGCTCGCTGCCACCGCTCCGGCACCACTCTCACTCACTCACTCGCTCACACACTCGCTCACACACTCGCTCACACACTCACTCACACACACACACAGTCAGTCAGTCAGTCACTCACTCACTCACTCACTCGCGCACGCGCACGCACACGCACTCACGCACGCTCGCTCACTCGCACACACACACACACACCGCTCACACACACACACACGCTCACTCAACACACTCACATCACACACGCACAGGCAACAGGCACAGACAAGACACGCACACAGACATTCACTCACTCACTCACTCACACACTCCCACACTCACACACACACTCACTCACAAACACACACAAACACACACACTCACACTCACACACACTTACACTCACTCTCACACACACACACACACTCGCTCACACACACACACACTCACACACGCACAGACACACACACACACACACACACACACACACACACACTCACACACACACTCACTCAACTCAAACCACCTAACTACACTCGATCACACAGACCCACTCACTCTCCACACACACACACACACACACACACACACACTCGTCACACACACACACACACACACACTCTCAGACACACACTATAACACACACACACTCACTCACACACACACGCAAACTCGCGCGCACGCTCACACATCACTCACTCGCACCAAGCACAAACACCACACAACACTCGCTCGCTCACCCCACACACGCTCACTCACACGCTCACTCACACACTCACACTCACACAGGCACAGACACTCACTCACACACACACTCACACACACACTCACACACTCACTCACTCACTCGCGCACGCGCACGCACACGCACTCACGCACGCTCGCTCGCACGCTCACTCGCACACGCACACACACACACACACACACAACACACACTCGCTCACACACACACACACACACGCACAGACACAGACACTCACTCACACACACACTCACACACGCACGCACAGGCACACACGCACAGGCACAGTCACTCACTCTCACACACTCACTCACACACACAGCTGCTTTAGCCATAGCGTGATCACTTACTATCACTGTAGAAACACTGATCCGACCGATCACACGCCTTACCTGAATCAACAGCACATCCACACCTGATCATCAGCATCTGACGACACCTGAGTCACTATAGAGACACACACACGCCAGTCTGTCTCTTTCTCTCGGACACTTTCACTGCTGGCGTTGAACACAATCTCAGCGCTCAAAGCTCTCAGTACAGATGCATCTGTCTGCTCATTACTTTGATGCACTTACAAGCGATCAAACAGTGATGAACATCTGGATTGAAGCTCAGAGAGCGAGACGTTTCTAAATGCTTGTGCTTTACAATAGTAAAGCACAAGCATCGATATCTGACTGACCCCGGTCACGTCCTCCATTTATACACGTGTTTCAGCTTTTCAGACTCATCGATTTGCTCGGCAACAAATGCACTCCAGAACAATAATCATAAACGGTAATGAAGAGCTTATCAAACTCATAAAAACTGGCATTTGCAAAATGTCAAGATTTAATCCATACTATTGAGTGTAGTGTGCACTTCATCCACCGTTACCCAGCATTCAACACACGGATGACAAACACATCGGTCGAATCCCAATCTTCTCTGTGTTCATCGGTAGAGACGGGAAGGTTCCTGCAGGACTCACCTCTGCTGGAGGAAGTCTGTGACGCTTCTGAAGTCTGCGCAGCAGTACTCTCTCTTCATGTCCATCAGCACGCTGTCAGACGCAGACTGCACCGGCACGTGGAGGAAGGCGTAGACCCGCGGGTGCTGCAGGATCCGGACCATCTCCTGAGGAACAACACAGACACGGCGTGATGCAAGAAGAGAACAGTAACATGATAATCTAATCAATATTTCTTCCTGGTTTACGGTGGGTTGGCAGTGCGAGCTTCCGTGAAAATATATTAGAGCAATGCAGTGCAGTGAGTGAGAGTGAGTGTGAGGTGTGTGAGTTGTGCGAGTGTGTGTGTGCGTGAAAGTGAGTAGGTGAGTTGAGTGAGTGATGTGAGTGAGAGAGTTGGTTAGTGCGTGAGTGGTGATGATGTGAGTGAGAGTGGTGTGCGTCTGTGATGTGAGGAGAAAGTGAGTGACGTGAGTTTGTGAGAGAAAAGTGAGTGAGGAACGTGCGTGGTGAGGGGTGGTGTGTGATGAGTGAGTGAGTGTGTGAGTGAGTGTGAGTGAGTGTGAGTGTGTGTGAGTGTGTGAGTGAGTGAGAGAGTGAGTGTGAGTGAGTGAGTGAGGAAGTGTGATGTGTTGTGAGTGATGTTGTTGTGAGAGAGTGTGAGTGTTGTGGTGAGTGAGAGTGATGTTGAGTGAGGTGAGGGAGGTGAGTGAGTGCGGTGTGCGAGTGAGTGAGAGAAAGTGAGTGGGAGTGGAGGAGAAAGTGGTGAGTGAGTGAGTGAGTGAGTGAGTGTGAGTGGGAGTGAGTGTGTGTGTGAGTGAGTGAGTGAGTGAGTGAGTGAAGTGTGAGGAGTGTGAGTGTGTTGTGTGAGTGATGAAGTGATGTGAGTGAGTGTGAAGTGAGTGAGTGATTGAGTGTGCGGTGTGAGTGAGAGAAAGTGAGGCGTGAGTGTGAGAGAAAGTGAGGAGGTGAGTGACGGTGAGTGAGTGTGGGTGGGCTGGTGAGTGTGTGTGGGTGTGAGTGAGTGTGTGTGTGTGAGTGAGAGAGTGTGTGTGAGTGAATGTGGTGGATGTGAGTGTGAGTGAGTGAGTGAGGAGTGTGCGTTCGTGAGTGAGGAAAGTGATGTGCGGAGGTGATTGAGAGAAAGGGAAGACAGTGAGTGAAGTGCGGGAGGAGAGGAGTGGGTTGTGGGAGGGAGTGACAGTGAGGAGTGAGTGAGCTGTGAGTGGAGTGAGTGAGTGTGAGTGAGGTGAGTGACTGGTGAGTGAGTGATGTGAGTGAGTGTGCTGGGGTGAGTGAGAGAAGTGAGGGAGGAAAGTGTGAGAGCAAGTGAGGTGAGTGAGGGGATGTGAGGAATGTGAGGATGTGTTGGAGGGAGTGAGTAAGTGAGGAGTGTGTGTGGTGACGTGAGTGAGTGAGTGAGTGCGTGTGTGTGTGAGTTGTGAGTGAGTGAGTGAGAGAGTGAGTGTGGGTGAGTGAGTGAGTGAGTGGTGTGAGAGAGTGCGTGTTGTTGAGTGGATGTGATGACGTGAGTGAGTGATAGTGACGGTGCCGTGTGGGTGAGTGAGTGTGTGTGTGGGTGGGTGTGAGAGAGTGAGTGTGTGTGAGAGATAGTGAGTGAGTGAGCGAACGAAGTGAGCGTCCGTGAGCGTGTGTGTGAGTGAGTGAGTAAGTGAGAGAGTGAGTGAGAGAGAGTGAGCGAGGGTGTGTGGGTGTGTGAGTGAGAGAGAGACAGCAGGTGTGTGTGTGTGTGAGAGAGAGAGTGAGTGAGTGAGAGAGTGAGTGAGTGTGCGAGTGAGTGTGTGTGTGTGAGTGAGAGAGAGAGAGAGAGAGAGAGTGTGTGTGTGAGAGAGTGAGAGAATGTGAGTGTGTGTGTGAGTGAGTGTGTGTGTGTGAGTGAGAGAGAGTGATTGAGTGAGAGGAGTGAGTGGAGTTCTGAGGGAGTGTGTGTGTGGTGTGTGTGTGTGAGGATGAGAGGTGAGAGAGTGAGTGTGTGTGTGTGTTGTGTGTGTGGGTGTGTGTGTGTGTGTGTGTGTGTGTGTCTGGAGAGGTTCAGTGTTCAGAGGAGACACTATAGTGTTTCTCACATCAGAGGTTTAGAGTAACACAATCTAACTGCATGAGCGCAGCTGCGCAGGGTTAGCGTGTCACTGCTGCAAATGTGAACACCAGATCATCTGTGAGAGTTCAGAGAAACATCCACAATGCTGACGCAACATCAAACACAACTCAGAAAAATTCAGCATCTTCGCTAAGTTCTAGTGTTTTAGTTCCCGTGATGTGAGAACATCAAGTCTTTCTTTCATAAAGCAGTCCATATGCAGTGTTTAACCGCCAAGTGAGAGCGATTTAACTTCACAACTATCTGAATCCCAGGGGCCAGCTGGTGACTGGGCACATTTCCCCCAAGAGACGAATGCGGCACATGGAAAAACAACAAAGGCAAGAGGGACTGTCGGAGCAGATCCTGGTCATCAGTAAAGGACAGAGAAGCAGTGCGGTGTGTTACATATCTATATCTAAATAACAGAGAGATCAGGGAGAGACAGATCATAGGATGAAAGCTAAACTCTCCAAACAGAGCTGAACCTGTCCGTGAGGCCACCAAAAATGAGCAAATGTGACCCGCCCATCGACATGAAAGCCCCGCCTACCCACCGCACATCATCACATCTCACCATGACAAAGACAATAAACCTCCGGCGGCTGCGGTGCTGTTACTGGACAAACTTACATAAACATCTCAAACACACGTACAGAGTAGAACTGATGTGCTTCACACGTGTGCATTCACTAATATTCAACAATAAGACTCTGCTGTTGTTTTTAATTAATGGTTTCATTCATCAAGAACTATGAAATTGTTCAAAAGTGACAGTAAATACATGCAAAAATAAATGTTACAAAAGATTTCAAATAAATGCTGTTCTTCTGAACTTTCTGTTCATCTGTGAATCCTGAAAAATAAAATGCATCAGTTTCCACAAAAATATTGTGCAGCACGACTGTGTTCAACATTGATAATAATCAGAAATGTTTCTCGAGCAGCAGATCAGCATATTATACTGATTTCTGAAGATCATGTGACCCTGAAGACTGGAGTAATGATGCTGAAAATACAGCTGCACATCACATAAATACATTACAGTTTAACAGAGATTCACATAGAAAACAGCTGTTTGATCAAATAAATGCAGCTTCGATGAGCAGAAGAGACACTGTGTTTCAAAAACATTAAAACATCTTACTGACCACAAACTTTTAGACAGCAGTGTAAAAAACCTTAGTTCAGGAGATTACCTCACTGTCAATGAAGCAATGAATCAAATCAAAAAATAAATGTATAAAGCACAACCTGTGTTTCTCTCTCAAAGAACAAAACAGAGAGGAGAGGAAAAACTATTCTCTCCGCCTCATTCAGAGGAACCGTTGATTACAGATCATCGTCACAATTAAACTGCATTGTGTGGGTGCAGCCCCTGCACGGCTCCTCTGCTCTCTGTGTGGGCTTCACATTAGATGATCAGAACTAAAATAATTAATTAGTCGAAAGAATAGTGACTGATTAGCAGAGCAGATCAATCGAGTCCACTTACAGGCGGAGAAAAAGAGAAACGGAAACATGAATATTACGTAGTTTCAATATGAAAATAAATATTAAATAGAAATAAGAATTAACATTTGAAAATAAGAAAGCAACTAAGCTAAGAATGTGGTTTTAACCTGACCTAGAGTACAAGCGTATGCTCCCTCCTGCCGTCTATATTCACTGAATGATCAGTGATGAAGTATCTTGAAGTCTTTAAACAGAACATTAACACGATAAAGACAGACGCTAGAGGAGTCAGCAGAGAAAATCCTGTACAGGCTCACGGTTCACGATGCTCGAAATATTGGAAGAAAATTCTAAACACTGAATTTGGGGTGGAGGGTTATAAGAATGCATCTCTGAAGTGAACTGAGTGTCTTCAGAAAACTTTCGATGGCATTTCTTTTCATCTTAGCTCTGTGTATTAAAGCAGTGTTTATAAGTGCAGCGCTGCGTTGTTTACATGTATGCATGTAGCATCTGTGTTTGGACTGTGATCTGTTTAAGGCTAGTTGAAATGCACTGCTGAAACAGGGACTATAATTCATGTGGAAGATTATGCAGATTGCTCAAAGTGTTGAATATTCAATATGAGGATGCAGCCATTAGCTCACAAAGAGAAGCGTAAACACACTTTAATTTCCGAGCAGACGCACACATCACTCTGGAGTATCAGATCCGATCAGACGCGATAGCAGGAGAAACACACAAGTGTTAATTAACAAACCTAATTATTCTTCATGTCTGTATGTCCTGCACCTTGTAGCCCAAAGCATCGTTTAATATGCAAGTTATTTGCTCAAGGAAAACATAAATTTATGCACTCATGCTAATATGTGCTCAGAGCTCATTAGAGACGGACGATAAGGGGCCTCCCATGATTCTGATGAGCCAATCACACGTCCCGTGTGCTGAAGGGGCGGAGCTGTGGCAGATTGCACGAGAGATAAGTGACAGCTGAGGACGAGGCGTTTAACCGCGTCTATCACGAGACACATTTATCAATTATCAGAGACCTGCTGATGATGCAGCGTCTCTCTCACACACACACACACACACACACACACACACACACACACACACACAAAAAACACACTCACACACGTCTGGTCAGCTATTCTTGTGGGGACTCTCCATAGGCGTAATGGTTTTTATACTGTACAGACCGTATATTCTATTACCCTACACCAACCCTACCCCTAAACCTACCCCTCACAGGAGACTTTCTGCATTTTTAGATTTTCAAAAAACTTCATTCTGTATGATTTATAAGCTTTTGTACCCGTGGGGACCACAATTTAGGTCCCCACCGTGACACGAGTCCCCATGAGTCTGTGTGTAGTCAGGTTTAAGTCCCCACCAGGATATATAAACCAGTACACACACACACACACACACACACACACACACACTCACACACACACTCTCTCACACACACTCTCACACACACACACACCACACACACACACATTACAGCAGATCCGAGTCTAGACAAGACCTGCTCTTCTCCTCGACCTCCATCACAGCAGACCTTCTGATCCAGTCATTACGGCTCTGTCTTAGAAGCGTTTCGCCTCAGGCCTTCAAGACTTCTGACAATGCTTACGTGCTCATTTATACAAGCATATAAAGCTGTTACAACACTGTAGACAGAGGAGCTGAACATACTGAACTCAGTCTCAGATATGTGCTTGATGCATACAAATGTTCACTTTAACATCAGATACCAAATATGTGTGTCTAGTGCTTCTGTGTTCTCTCCTCCTGCTCACTGTTAGCCCTCCGTCATGAGCACACACGTTAAAGTATCAGCCGAAGCAGGGGTGGGCAATATACCAGTAGACACCAAAAACCTGTTGTCTCCATCGCGGTTACATGCTCACGTGATGTTGCTGTGCTACGTGGTCACAAAAACGTATAGTTTGCCCACGTTTTTAAGCATTGCTTAAAAACAAGTGATTTAAGCCATTGAAACACAATCAGCAGCGAGAGAGAACTCGTTTAGCTATATGCGCGCTGTCTGAGAGACTGTTTCTGAGTGCCGTCAGAGAGGAAGAGCACGACAGCTGAGAAAGAAAACACAAGTGTAACAGTATATTGGATCCGGGAAGCTCTTAAAGTGACAGCAGTCTAATATTCCTGCTGTCTGTCGTTCATGTTAATCAACAAAAGAGAGAAAATCTCTCACTGCTCTTGACTAAATCACTTTTGTAACTTTAATAAGAAATATTTGGTATCAAAAATGTTATACCTTATTTAAAGCAAAAATAACTATATTGTGATATTTATTGTTACCGTGAAATAAAATGACTCATATCGTAATATAAGATCGTGGTCATATCGCCCAGCCCTAAGCCAAAGCATCAAAGAGTGACAAGCCAACCGGCGGATGCAGCTCCTAGTATCACCTCAATCATATTATATTAACTAAATGCAAACACTCATTTTAAAAGCTCATATTATGAGAAGTCCAATCTTAGGAGCTTGACAGACTATGAAAACATACTGAACACCTGAACATTCAGCCTGAAAGAAAGTCACTCTGAACTCGCAGCTCACACAGATGAGCAGATCAGGACAGAGACTATTATTCACGAAGACCAGAAACTGTGGTAAAGTGTGTGAAAGCTCGTTTAAAAAAGCTGACCAATTAAATTACACAGTGCAAAGAGATGGTGGGGAAAAATCTGGAAAATAAAATCAAGTCAAAGAATGCTCAATGACGGAAAAAAATTTTATATATATATATATATATAGTCCGCCACAAGGATCGGATCAGAGCTGCCAGTTGGATCACATGATCAGCCAGGCTCCGCCCCAACGTAATGCATCATCCTGCTGTGGTTTAGAGAAGAGCTGCGCTTCATCCTGCTCTAATCGAACCGCACGGAGCCGATCGACCCGATGCTCCACAGATGACCAGGTAACACTCGCTGGAAACAGACGCATTCAAACATAACTTTCTTCAAAGATGAGGCATATGAAGCACAATGGCATGCTTTAGGACACTATGACTGTGTTGGGAGTTTTATCTGTCAGTCATTCTAATGATATTCAGCTTTTTCCAGCAGGCGATGAATCTGAGCCTGTGTGTATAATCGGCATTATCTGGTGAACATGTGCTGCGTGTGGAGCAGGACAAGCGTGAGAACATGGAGACGAAAGGAACATATCAGTGTTTAAATGGATTCGAGCTGAATGAGGTGATGAGGGTTCAGACACAGAACAAAATCCATACATCACTGACCACTTAAAGGGGTAGTTCTGCTTTGGAACAGAATTTATGAAATGACAAAATTCATCATATAAGTACCGGTCACATGACTCATGTCTTCGGAAGTCTTGTGATGTGCTTGTGTGAGACTCAGACTGACGGGGCGTCTTTTTGAGCAATGTTGTCGAGCGATGTTGCTTGGGCACTTTCTCATTGAGAATGGGCAACACATTTCTGTCTGGATTCTTAGATCGGTCGTGAGCTGCCCCTTGATATGAGCACTTCCCTGAACCCTTCTTCAGAAAATCTCTCAAGCAGCATTTTAAATGCGTGTTGCTGCAGCTGTTCTGCTGACGCTCGTCCTTCAGTGCTCAGGTCAGGACCTTTGGCCTGCTGGGAGGGTTAATGAGGAATAGATGGCAGTGAAGGGTTTGTCTCCTGCTCCTCGGCCGTATCACCCTCTCACACCTGCACACTCCTCATCGCTTCAGGCTCCGTTTACAATCAGATTAAAGGAAAGCTGTTGAACAGATAACTCACTTCCTAAAAGCTGCTCTCACTTTGCATTGCACAGGATAATTAATCCATTAAAATGTCATTCGTTCAGCGAGGAACCGTGTGCCCTGGAGGAGCTACAGGACTCTATTGAACACACGCAGTGCTAAGCGGTCGATGATCGACGGCTGCCGGTCCGTTCCCGCTTCCCATCTGCAAGGGTAAAAGCTTTTCTATAAACGCCAGGTTTCATCCGTATAGATTTCTGCACACGGCACAGAGGAGAGCCGAAGGACGGTCGATGAGAGAAGAACCACGCATCTAAATTTAGCTGCTCCTTCAGTTGACATGTGGATCGGAGATCTGGAGTATCTCCATGAAATCATGATGGGTTTTTCTTCATACTGATATTATAGTCCATTCACACTCATCTACTCATGCTTTACTATGATGATTCTCCACATTTAATAACAGTGCAATGATTAAATCTCTGAAATGACTCTAATGGAAGTCTGAGAATGATGTGACGTGAAACAAATGAAAACTATATGTGTAATTATAAGTATTTTTAGGCAGAAGTTTAAAAGAAGTTTAAGATCATAAGAACTAGTCATGTGTTACCAATTTTTTTGGCAATGAATAATAATTAGGACTGCAGTATTACTCTAGTAATAAAAATCTTAAGTTTAATATGTCAAATTCTTAGAAATCTACTCACTCATGTCGGTATCATATGATTTAGAATAAAAAGTATTTAGAATTATTAACCAATAAATATCAGTGTTTATTTTGAACAGACAGTAATGCTACATGCATGAGCAGTTGTTTTTGATTTGAATTCGATTGTATTTTCAAGATTGAAAGCAAGACAGAATGGACTGACTTTAGATTTGTGAAATTATGCTACATCAGATACCTGTACACAACAGAAACAGCAGACGGTCTGAATGAAAATGACAGCAGGTGGCGCTCATGGAACAGCAGCGATACAGCGTTTCCTTGGTAAAAGGAAAAGAAAATATCATCAGAACTTTTTTTGAAGATGGTCAGTTCCTCTCAGACACACATTCTTATAAAATCACACATATTTGTCTTCCAGTATTTCGAGCATCGCAAACAGTGAGCTTGATCTGCCTGCTACAGTATTTTCTCCTCTTTACAGACTTCATAAACATTCCACACAAATAACATTTTGGGAAATGACTGCAATGCAGTTTGTGTGCAATTCCGGAATAGAGATCAGCCCAAAGAAAACTAAAAACCGGTTCCCATTTACAGTCGGTGGACCGGAGCAGTACAGAAAATGTTCCCACTATGCTGATTTTAAAACAAGTCGGCAGGTTCTTCGAGCTCTTGTGTGCGATCTGAACTCGCCATTCTTGTTTTGGGTTGGAGCATAGATCATCTCTTCTGCTCTTTCCTATTGTAACGTTAGCGTAACATTACCGTGCCTATCACTAGATTGATCCCCTATGACTGACTGTATTCATCGTCTGACTGCATGAACCGAACTGTGCCGTATGTACCGTGACAGTTCGGGACGAATACATTTACTGTTACACCCCTTATATATTTATTAATTTCTTGTGTTATGGTTGTCTCTTTATATTAGCTTCTCAAAATTACCAGTATCAGTCTGGTTGAGCTGATATTGGAATATGAGGGCTAATTATTATAATTTTTTCTAACAGTGCATGTATTGCTAAAATAACAATCATTCTGTAAACATTAATGTGTCAGTAAAATGAAGCTCTGTTCGTTCCAATTCCAGCAATAAACGGCTCAAAACATGTGACTATTCCCATAACAAGCAGTGAAAGCTGAGGATCAGAGAGGAGAGGTCTGACAGGTGCTGTGTGAGAGCGAAAGCCAATTACGGCTCAACGACCGGATCTGTGATTAAAGAGCCGTGTGTCCTGAGAGACGCGCCGCTGCTTCTGTTCACACCTGCAGGAATAAGAGCGGACGCAGATGGACCAACAAACACACCGAACACAAACAGCTTCAGAACGACTCCACAGGAATCATCAGGACAGAAACGCTCCTTTATCCGCTGCATTCGTGAGTCTCACTGCCTTCAGTCCTCCAGAGAGACGCTCACTCAAGAACAGACTGAGGAGACTTCATCTACTGTCCCTACAATGCTACATTAAGCCCCTAATGGACAGAGAGTCTCTGGCGGTTCATTAATATGAAAATGGCCCGTGTTTGGGATGAAATTAGCAGCCGCTCCAAATACAAATTGTGGCGAGTCTCCAGAGCCTGAGCTATAATTGACTGAACTGTGAATGTTCACACATCTCTCTCTCGATTCAAGGCCAGTCAGCGAGAGGCGTGTTCAGTTCATTTCATTTCTCTACTCTGCATCGTGGTTTAATTAGCTGTAGTTTAGTCAAGCATCACTACTGCTCATGACTAGGGTTACAAACAACTGAACAAACGGCACCGCAGACATGAATGATTCCTCAAATCATGCGTCTTGAAGAGATGTTTACTTTTACTTTACTTAACTAAGACTGTGGGGACAAAAGACCTAAAAAAACCCTAGAAACCACACAGAGCACCATACTAACCTGTTGATAACCATCTTCATGCAGTGATGTACAGAAACATGAAAAATGCTTCTATATTATCAGCATAATTTGAATTAAAAGTCGAGTTGAAAATGAATGTCTAACATGAGCTCAACCTGCATGATTGATGACTTACTGTGGCGTGAAGCGATCATCGCTTCCTCTTTGCTACTAGTTACAGCAACAAATGAACATGAATGAACATCAGAAGGTGTTGAAAGAAACAGAACCACCTACTGAAATGATTCACGTCTCATGTAATCAGTGTTTCAACCACGGAAAGACTCAATGTCCATAAACTCAAAAGTCAGCTATAAAATAATAAGCCAAGAAAGGAGCATTAGCTGAAATATTATTATTTCAACAACAAATTGGAGTAGAAACATTAATCTGTTATTATAAAAAAATTATAAAAACTGCCTTGTGCATTTAAATATTTATACAACTATGTTTTTATTTGAGTGTTGAATAATCAATACATTTGATGAATTAATTGAGTATTAAATACAATTTTAGGCTTCAGTTTTTGGCCAAGTGCATCCTGAATGTTTTGTTTCAGTGCATCACTAGCATTGACAGACCTGACGGAGCTTGTTTCTGTTTCACTCCACTGTAGAGTGAACGGCTGCAACTGTTCAAAGGCAGAATTAGTGAGAATTATTTGAGAAAAGAGGTGAACAACAGGGAGAGAAGACCATTTCAACACAAAGTCATCAGGCTTATCATCCGGGGCTTTGTTTGTTCTTTTAGTCATACAGCAGCAGCCGCAGCAGAGCGTCTGAACATACGTGCACTGCAGCGCTTCATTAGCTGACCTCCGCGCACTAATCAGCAGCCGCCCGCGGCTTCACCTGAGAGAGACCACTGAGAAGGGCACTACAGCAGTTCACTCAGATCACAGTTAAACGCTCTCGTTTCGCTCTCAGGAAGGCTTGCCGTAATGAGGCGACTTCCCGTGACCCGCTGGATTGAATTACACTGATGATGGCCAGCAATTAAACGGCTCTTCAAAGGAAAAGTGTGAAGGCTAATGTACTCCACGTTTTCCAGTGCAAAATGTTCTAGCACATAACAAATGCATGTTACTGGCCTGGAGGTCAAGGCTCGGATGGTGCTCAGGTATACGGGTGGAGAGAAAGCTTGTCTCTCAGTTTAAAGATATCATGTGAGAGCCTGTATTTGGATTTCAGCAGCCCCACAGCTCTTACAGTATTCGTGTATAACCCGCGGGTCAGATTTCATGACTGTGTAATGAAGGCGATACGCTCTGGCTTTGCAAAAAGCTAAATTTTCAGGCCGTCAAGTTCTGCTTCCTGAAATAGGATGACATCAAAAATACATTTGTGCAATCAGCAGCACATTAAAGTGAAAGTTGAACCTCCAGCTCTTCTGCATTTAAGTTGGGCTCTGCCACACACTCTCCTTGCCTGCAGTGATTACACACGACCTGATCATACTCAGTTCATCATCATGATATTCTCATTAGTGTTCACTCAGGGTTAGTGCATTCTCCAGAACCCTGAACACAAGTACTGTATGAATATATTTGTGCATGTGCACACCTGTCTAACGGACGCTTTGCATGAGAACCTTTTCTCTGCATGATATAAGAGCACAATTATTAGTGCTCGAGAGCCATCTTCTTCACAAAAAGTCATTTTGTAAGTGACATGGTAAAGTCTCTTTCTCTCTCACATGGTGCTGATCAGTGCTCTCCTGTCTGACAGGTGCTTCTGCTATTTCAGACGGTGAACAGAGGCTCCATAAATCACACATCTGCTCTGCTAAACACCTCTAATGCTGCTAAATGACTCCTCAGAAAGAGTGTTAGACAGCCACAGCCTCCAGAATCACAGTCATTTACCAGCGCTGTGAAAGCTCTCCACCACAAAAAAAACACATGAGAGCCAGTAAATGGAGGAGATCTGGTAAAGTCAGGGGGACGTGTTCCCATAAGAAGAGGAAAGTTCTAGTGTTAGCGTGTCTTAACGTGTGAAGGCGTGTGATTTCGGCCCATCTGTCTATAAGTGACGTGATCTCTTGAGACTCCACTTTATATTCCATCACCAGAGAAAGGCATTTTACCTCATTCTCACAGAGTGCCTGATGAAACATGACTGCCACGCTGAGCGAACACTTTACAGTCTTACCTGTGCATGTAGCAGAAGTCAATGGAGATTGTCAGTCTCCTTCAGAAAGAAGCGCAGCAGTGATCGTGAACTCGTGCTCCGCCGCTTCCCGTAAGACAAACAGACGCATCAAAGCAACGCCATGCAATTAAAAATACTTGCTGAGCACGTGGAAATGAAATAAGAACAAATAGTCCAATGATGGAAATCAAATTAGCACATAAAAAGAAATATCCGTCCTCTAGCACGTATACAAGTACGCCTACATTCCTAATTAGCATTTAATTGTTATTTCTTTTCATAAAAAAAAAAATCATCACTTTTTAATTTGAATGTAACAGAGCATAAACGTAACCTATATATCGGGGGACAAAATTACAACCTCAATTAACCCTCCGCAAAATAAAACTGCTTCTCTCAGCACTTCTCGCAGCCGTCTGAGGGATTACGAGTGTCCTCGGCCTCTGGGAACGCACGGCATTCTGGGTATTGTTCTAGAATGATGGGACTGAATGAGTCGCAGCTACGGTCACTCCTGTGTGCTAGAAATCAACCGTACGGATTCAAGAGACAATGACGGCCTGTTCACACAAACCATCTACACTAAAACTACTCAGATGCCATAATAATTGTCCATTTGCTAGGGAAAAAGCGAGCTCCTCTAATTCAAGGAATGTAGCACACACAGAGAAAATCGAAGAAAAAACCAAACGTTGCAGTTTGAATGTGCCAGACAGAGCATGAGTGCCTCATAGAGGTGTAATTGTACAAATATTGGTATTGAATATTTTTAGCATGGGTCCTTTGGTTATTAAGCGTTTCAACCTAGCCTAGCATAGAGTTTAAAGCAGATTGCCTTCCTGTCAGATGCGTGTGCTGCTTAATGCATTTGAGACATGTTTTCCTCAGCGCATAACTTATATCTTATGTTATATCCATTTTTTTTGTAAACTACTGTTTAATAAAAATAAATACACAGCAAAACAACAACAAAAAGCTGTTTTAATTTTTTGTTTTGTTTTTCCCACTGGCTGTTCTGAAAACATACTGAAACGTGAACCGTATCACGCCATACACCCCTAGTGTTAGCTGAGGGAGCGGACGCACCTCCAGATGTTCCAGGATGTACGGTGGGTTGGTCATGCCCAGGCGCAGCATGGCTCCCTCCGGGATCTCCTTCACCAGCTCCCACAGCAGAGAGGGCAGGTCCGTGCCGATGTCCCTGCCGTACGCACCCGTGTCCTCGCTGGTCAGCCAGATCTCACAGACGCCCTCTGCAACACAAGACCAGTCGTGCTGAATAAACACAGGTATTTTCCATTCAATACAGAGAATTCAATGCCAGTAGTTCTCTGTACTGAATGGAAGATGGCTTAGGATTTTAAAAAGTTCTATTTCCTAAGTGAAAAGACCATCGTTTCTAAACGGACAGGACAGGATTCTGAGCTGGGATGCTTCTGTAATACAGACCCTGACCTGTAAGTGTAATTAACAGCTCACTCGATCTATGCATGCCGCTTGACACTAGACTGTTCTACAGAGAAATATAATGAATGATGAGTGTCATTCAGTCCACAAATGGGAACCAGTTCAGGCAAAGGTCTGAGATAAACTCTACAGTATCTCAGCTGCCTCATCGGGTGATCAATCGTCCATGCCTTCCTGCACTGTGAGAGACTTCACAATGGCGACTTTGACAGAGCATCACCATCCGGTTGGGAAACGCTCAAGGTTTGGCCCATCATTTCATGACCCCGAATCAAACCTGAGTGGCTCTGCTGGATGATGTTTAACATGCAGAGACATGATCAGCAAATCCATAAAGAGTCTTAAACATAGTGATTGAGTGAAAGAGAGCCTGTGCGCACACTTATAACTGTAAGGAAGTCAGCGTTAAGTCCAGATCAAGGCCATTAGCGGCGGCTCTGATGGGTGTCCTTCTGCTTGCATTATTAATAGAGTGACAGCAAAGGGCAAGAGAAGGTTAGTGCTTCCTGAACACCAGCTGATCATCATAATTCTGTTGTCTCTCTGCACCATTCAGCAGCTAATAGAGATTCAGCATCGCTCCATCTAATCACAGCCGTCTGAGTGAAACGACCGTCTGGACCACACCGAAATAACTGTGTGTGTATCATAGGGTGAGGAATGTGCTGAATCTGACGGGACATGACTGACGGTGTTGGACAAGTGTTTGATCACAGACGGTGGTCTTCAGAGTCTGCCTAATCCTAACCCTATTACAGTTTACTAATCAGTTTAAAGAACAGAGGAGCTCTGCTCCAAAAACTGCAGTCACCTGGTTGGATTGGGCAGCTTTGTCAGTGAAAATGTCATCGAATACTGAGACCTTTTACATCAGTCTCTGGACTGGTCCAAAATGTGTCACTGGATCACTGAGATGGAGATGGAGGCAGATGACATCTGTAGACTCAATCAGAATATATGAGTGGAGCAGCGTGATTTTTGACTGAGCGAGGAGCGGATTTTTTTAGAAGTCGGAGCGTCATGGTTTTCACTCACTCCTAGAGCGCTCCATCATGAGCACAATTAATGCCAACAGCCCATTATATAACTGCATTTTATCAAGCATTCACACATTAAACATCATTTGACAGATATATTAGGATCACTCAAATCAGAAAGAAGCTGAAGGTTATAAAGACGGCGATGGACGAGTGCGGGAGATTATATCTCAAGCATGTTTGTTTATAGCATGTGGATACTCATTATTGATTGGGTGAATTCACGTTTTAAACAGTTTATTGTACATGTAGTTATAAGCTCTGCTCAATGTCCTGCTACATTGCTGCACACGTGCACAACACACAAGCTCACACATAACGTACAGATCACACGCACATAGAAACATTCAGGAGTGCCCGAAAATGAATGTCAACGCTGTCCTGTGATTTATCATCTTAAAAACGGAAAAGTTACAGCATATTCTCTCTGTTTCTGAAGTAACTACAACCCTCAGCTGTGTCTGCTGCACAGACAAGTGAGTTAAACAGTCATTTAACACAGACTTGGGCTAATCGTTCCAGTAAACCATGTTAAAACTATTCTTCTAGTATAGTGTATTTATTTTTAATTTAATATAAGTTCTGAAAAGAACTTTGTGATATTTCAAAACATACTGAAAAACTTTAGCCACAAATTTTGTCATGGAGCGAAGGCTCCGCTCACATACTCTGGACTAAATGCATCCTGGACAACGCCGGAGAACATGACCCAACTACTCACCTAACACACGATCCCTGCGCGCAGCTCATGTTTAATGTCTCATGCACAGGGGTCATTGTGTCGGCCACAGAGAATGTGCAATAATCGTCGTGAATCTCAGTCATCGGTGGTAGCTTCAGCTGGGCCGGGTCATGGCACCATGGGACAAGTAATCATGCAACCTCACAAAGCATAGTCAATTGACCCATGTGACGCAGATGGGCGTCTGCCATTAAAACAGGAAAACAGGATGAGCACACACCTCCCCAGCGCCTCTCCATCACCTAAACCCTGGGTTAAGCCTGGATATGCGACATGTGCTGATGTCATCTGCATACGGGTCGCTCCTTTTTCCAGCAATAAAGAAGGGGAATGTGAGCGAGGGATGGAAACGGGGCGGTGTGGAAAGAGCAATGATGTAAGGATGTGTGTCGTTTCAGGAAACAGCTGGAGCTGCGGTCCATGTGCACTGGTGTGGCTGCAGCCCTGCCTTTCCTGCGCTGAAACACTCACCTCCATCCTCTCTGTTCGTCCAGCCCGGCTCTGCAGGAACCCAGGGTCAGAACCTGACCCTCACAGGGCCACAGCCTCACTACGCTACAGCTCCTGCTGACCCACGGTTTATTCTCGCTCTGCATACTGTGCATTATCCCAGTTGTATAAGACGCATTACAACACCGGCTCTGTGAGGAAGCTGTGTTCTGAAGCTCACGCTCTGAAGAACATGTCCGAGTGGATCAGATGAACTCACCGGGAGGGTCATTAAACTGCACTGTGGAGGGCGGAACCGCATTGAAACGATTCACTTAGAGCTTCAGTTAATATTTCCAGTGAAAATAAAGCTAAATTGTTAATTAGCTTTCACACAGACTCATTTAAACCTGAGCTTGGCTTGTGAATAATTAATATCACGTAATGCTCTTAAAGTGAGCTCTGATCCCATCAGCCCCGAACACTCAATCCCTGATTGTAATGAGTGGAGTTTGCCATGAAAAACCTCATTCTCATTAGCGCCTTTTTAAAAGAATAATAATAAAAACATGGGCATTCATTTTCCCAAAAATCCCCTTAAACACCCTCCTAGGCGCAGGAGGAAGCAGGAAAGTAGGAGGAGTGCGAGGAGAGTGTGATCCAGACCAGACTCAACCCTGAGCCGAGTTCAGTTCTGTGAACTATTGGCATTCTTTTCTCCTGCAGCAATGATTCTCATGCTAAGACAGCGGGGCGTGGAGATGCTCGTTTGTCTTGTCTGAGTATTTACAGCAATTATGAGCCGCACAAGATCATCTCTCTCTTACTCACTGCTGTTTTTACATAATCCACCCCAATGTTGTTTCGCTCGATCTGCATGAAAAACATCCGCTGACCGCAGGCCAGACTCTGTACATCTGTATTCATGCACAGATTAGTTTAGTCACAGCATGTCTTCCTCTGTTCATCCTCCACAACACATTCACAACAGCTCTCGTCTGATCCCGCGGGTCTGTAGTTATCAGTGAGGCAGAGGCTCATAAGGAAGTGAACTGAAGGAACTTTCACTGCTCGCAATGCTGAAGCTGCTGATGAAGGCTGTCCATTCAAACACACTTCTGAGAGCACACTGTGCCAACAATTCACCAGCACGACACACAGATCCGACTGGAAAACCTGAGCCGTTCATAGAGTCAAATGTAACTGGTAGGTTTTAGTCTACAGTCACACTAATGAACTAATTACTTGAAGAACTGAATATCATATCATTTTCAAAAGTATCCAAGCAGTGGCCAGTGTCTCACCAGAGTGTGAACAGATTCTATTCGTGTCATCAGCACAGCAGCGGCGAGACCACTGAATGACAGGGAAGCATACGTGTCTTATGTAAGACGATGGTATGCAGTGCTGAGGTGACATTACTGTACTGCTCACACATACATTAGAATAACTGCAGCAGATAAACCCCCATCAGCATCCGCAGTGATCTCTTCACACATCCTCTGAGCTCAGATACCGCTCACAACAAACCTGAAGACGCCCCACAGGCCCGAACGACTCTACTCTGTTACAAGCCAATTAACTAGCAAAGAAATGCACTCTGGCCCTGTAATTTGCATAAAAATAACTGTGATAATTGGCATAGAAGGTTTTTTTTTTTTTTAAATCTGAGCATGTATGTGTGATGCAGAAGCGCATTTATTAATGCATTAGCATGTCCTTCAGCATGTTTCAATTTCTTCTTACTACATGAGAGATCGTATTAGTCAGTGATGGGATTTAATAGTGCAGCTGAGGGGCAAGAAAAAAAAACTTCATAATTGCTATAACAATAATCTGCTAAAGGGACACTTCACCCAAAAATCAACATTGTTATTCTCTCCTCATTCATGTCATTCCTAACTTGTGCCACTTTCGTTCTTCAGAGGAACACAGCAGCTGATATTTGAGAGCACTGGGGTCAAACAGCAGAGGACCCCACTGATTTCATTGTTTCTGTGTTCCAGTGAAGAAAGAAGTCCATGCTGATGTGCCGTCACAGGTGTGTGTTCATAGGTTATTCAGCAACGGCTTCATCCAATCAGGAATCTCAAAACAATGCATTAATGTGGGTCCCCTTCTAGACTGTATATTAGGAAGTGGTGTGGTGTGAGGCGTTTAAGGACAATAACACCCAAAACAGCCAATCAGAGCCACTTACGGTCTCTGTGTGTGCTGAGGATTCATGATGACCGAGCTCAGAAACCAGCTCTAATGTGTCGATTCATCTCTGACCGTTAGCTCTTAAACACCTGGAGCTGAATAGAGCTCTGACCCTCTCAGCCTCACCGCGTCCCTGCCAGTCGTCCGGTGCAAAACAAGATCCAGTACAACAAGTTAACCGAACAATTAGCTTAGAGCTCACCAATCCTGACCTGCATTGACGTCACTTTCATGTTTGAAAGAAACCGTGAAACAAGCACTTTGGTTTCTAGCTGTTTTTGCCGTGACTGAAGGCATAAATGACGGGGTCGGTGTTGTCGTATGTGTCACAGCACAGAACTCTGGGACATTTAATTCCCTCCATTTCCTCTGTAATTTGCCATCACACAGTAGAGCAGGAAATTGAATTGGAAATCATTCGGTATTGCATGTGTCCAAGAGCAGCTGAATGACAATTCATACATTTCAGACAGACGTGACATTTAAGGAAATAAAATACAGACATTACATGGTTTGGACAAAACAACAGTCTCTCTCTCAGCATCAAATGGGTTGTCAGAGTTTGATGTTTATGTTCAGTTCATCAACCTCAAAATGAAAAATCAACCTGGAGAAATCAGCGACGTGACCGTTAGCTTTAGGATCCAAGCTGAAGAAGCGAACATTTCAAATCTAGTCTCTCTTGTTACGAAAGATTCATGACTTGTACACAGCGTCAAATACACAATTCTGTCCGATCAGATGCTCTGATTGAGAACGTTAAACCATGGTTTTGCTGGACTTTGACACAAATCGAGAACGCTTTGTCAAAAAGACAACCACTTTAATTAGTTCTGCGCTACCTTCCTGTTCCAATAGAAAACATAGAAACAGAGATATGAATTTATACACAGTTATTAAGTTATTCAGTAATTCAAACTGATAAAAACTGTTGGAAAAAAGACTATATGTGCAATGCTGCCCCTGCTGGACAATATTATTATTACAGCTTTCATCTGATAAATTTACAATTTGCTGTTAGTCCAATGAGCATCAGAAATTCATGAAACTTAGCCGGATACTTCAGAATGTTCATATCTCTACATGCACAATGTTTGAGAAGTCTGTACTCTGTGCACACAAGATATTAGATATTAGGTATATTAGTCATAACAGGCCAGACCTACAGTAACAATCACATCATCATATCTGCTACTCAATTTAATGCATCAAAACTGTTTTGATGACTTATTGTCAGCATGGCCTAGAGCTGATGTGAGTTTGGTGAAGATCTGATTAACCTCAAAGGGAGAATGAAAAACAATTAAATCAAGGCTTCGGTAGAAACAAGAATTTTTATTCTGTCACAAATGAATGTTTAGTTATTAGTGGAAATGTAAAGTTGCTTATTACAGCGGCATCTTTTGGCCAATTTTTCAGAAAATCTGGTACACATTAATTTTCACATAATGCACAAATATGTACTTTGTAACTGTACCCCATACAGATTTGAACTAATTAGATGCTACAATTTGATTGGCTCATGGCCATGTTTTTTTTATGCACATTTGAGTATATAAGACGTCCAACATACATGATAATACAGTTACGGCATTATTAAGGTTTTCAGTTGTAGTGTTTTGACATGACTTGCCATGTGTCCTTCAGTGCATGAACCCCTAAATATGCAAACACAGGACTAAAAGTCAGACCATTTCATAGCGTCAAGACAGCACTGACATACATCCGGTGCAGTTACTGGATTAATGTCTGCCTGAGCGTCTCTCCATCCAGACCTCCAGAAGCACACAAGGGTTTGATGCCGTCTGTATCTGGTGACTCGGTCTCAAGCTCTTCACATCAGAAGTTCAGCACCCGAAAAATGGACTCACAAAAGCCTGGCCTCTTCCAACAGAGGTGAGAAATAAAAACCTAATAGGATTTCTTCCCGGCTTTAACAGAAAGCGAGAGAATGATAATAACTGAGCCTCTTGCTTCAGCTGCTGCATGCAAAGCATTGTGGAAGCTGGCTTTCCTCCCCCAAAGCCAGAGGGAGAGATCGGGGGGTAAATTAGCTGCACCCTTGACTATTCACTACCTGGAGCCAGTTCTTTACTGAGCGCCGAGTGCCGAATAGGATAGAGGCACAAAGCAGCAGCTGCCGAGTGCTGGGCTGGACAATGGGGCCTATTAGTGGGCTTTAGATGGAGGAGACGAGCCCCCCTCCACAAATCCTCCAGCAGGCGAGAGAAAGACACGAGGGTGGGGGCCGATCCGTCAAGGCTTCTGTGAGATCCAGAAAGAACTGCTACGGCTGCATGCGATGACCAGAACATACTGCATTAACATGCAGCTATATTTACAAAAGCCTGGAGAATGAATCAGTTATCAAAAAAGACAAACACCACCTAAAACAGAAATTAATAAATCTTCTTCGATTTGAATATTTTATGAAGTAAATGTGAAATGTGCAAACATTCCATGGTGTTCTGGGGCTACTCTTTCTCTGTGATCTAGTCTGTAGATGTGTCACGAGTTCCTCCTCCACTGTGCAGATTGGGATTTTTCATCTTAATTCTGGTAAAGCAGGTGAAGCCGGTGCATCTGATCACTTCATAAATTACCAATATATTCCTCTCCTAAACCACACACATGATCTGAGGAATCATTCACATCCGGAGCACAAGCGCTTTAATACTTAGTGCTAGATCAGTGTGAGCGCTTTATGATTCAAGCCTTTGAAAGCTCCACTAACTATATCTACAGCAGAGCGTGAGTGGAGCAGAGCATGAGCGGAGTGGGAGCAGAGTGGTAATATTTCCTTAAGAGCGCAGAGCGCCTTTCTGAAGATTCCACTCCGCTCGCTAAATACGCTCAGCGCCGCTCGCTCAACCCAGAATGCCGTTTGGTGATTTGCTTGTTAGAGATCGAGAATCTGTAGAGATCGAGAATAGTAGAGCAGTTATGGAGTTCAGATATTGTTTCAACAAAGTTGCAAGCCTTATACATAAATGTAAAGTAAAAAATCTAAGTTAAGAATGAGCAGGGAGAAGAAACTGAGAGGGAATGTGGGGAGAGTGTTAAAGTTAGTACAGATTCATATTGGAATCTGAAGTGCCACATTGCCAGAAAGCACGAGGACGTGCTACGCAAACATGGTGCAGCAAAAGGTGAGCTAGTTACATACCATAATAAATTAATCAACAGGTAGGCTAAGGTTATATTCGGTTGTACGGAGCCCCGATCATGACATGCAGACAAAATCAAGACCACAAATTTAGAATAGGCTAGTTTTCTTTTATGCTAGGACTACATTATGGCCACGAATTAAGAATTAATTTTTTCGTTTAGTCTAAATTATGGCCACGAATTAAGTATTTGTTCTCTTGTTTAGGCTTAGCTGCCACGAATTCATTCGTTCGTTAATTCGTTCGTTCCCTAGTTTTAGTAGGCCTAAATCGTGGAACGAATTATTATAATTCGTAATTACTTTAAATCATTATTGCTTAAAATGAATAAATAATTATAAATTAATGAATTGAAAATAATAAAACCTGCTGACGTCGTAGAAACAAATTGTTAATTCGAATTATATTCGGAGCTCCGTAGTTATTAAATAATCTCAGTTAAACTGTAGACCTAAGCTAACACACAGCTGTATATAGGCCTAAATACAGAACTACAGAGTACAGAAGATATTAGCCTACACCACTTGGATTTAGGAAAACCATGCTGGATCCCTCCCGCAAAATCTCCAGCATCCACAGTGGTTCTTCCAGCGCTGAGCGAGAGTTTTCGGGCACAGCGAATGCTGAAGACTGACACTTTGTCCAAGCTAATGGTTCTTAAAGTAAATTCTAAAATCCAGTAAACATCAAGAGACGTTTTAATAGACCACAGTTCCCCGCAGTTATGGTTTATTTTAACTTGACACTAGAAAGTGTGTTTCTTTCATTGATGTCAGTCCATAAACCAAGCGTTCTTTAAGTGCATTTTATCTTGTGTGTGCTTTTCACAGGCTTTATAATCCAGGTGTATTTTGTAAAGATCTATGCACATTTCATCTCGTGTGTGTGCGTGTGTGCGTTTGTGTTTTAATGAGCCTGTTTTGAATGTTCCATTGCACAACAACTGCAGCTATTTTTCACTTTTTTCAGTTTTTTGCATTTTAGGTAGGTTTGCTAAGGTTAGATTCATATATTCAATAAATTTTAATTAATACATTACAATTAATAAAATTAAGAAGAATGTAAGAATTTTGCTCTGAAACATGGCTATTTATCAGCATGCTTAATTTTAGACAATAACCCAAGAATTTCGTTACAAACAGTAAACAATTAGGCCTACTAGAGAAATGTTATGTCTACATCTGATGGCTGCAAACAAATTACACAAGCTCTTCTTCTTCAAACTCACTGACACAACAGGCTCTGATGCGCAAATACAACATCCATAATTATTCAGGCTTCTGGCCGGGACGCTCAGGCTACGTCTGACCTTCTGCGGGACTCTCATCCCCTCTGGCCCCTGTTTGTCTCTCGCTCGCTTTTCTGCCCACAGACGGAGAAAGGAAGATTTTCAGGGCAAATGTCAACAGCACCAGCAGAGAAAAGCTCCGAACAAAGGAAAAAGAGAAAGAGCGAGAGGTTTCAAGGGACAGAAGCGAAGAGGATGAATGAAGCGATCTGCATGATTAAAGAAAAAAAAAAGCCCTGCGCTAAAGGACACGCCATTCTCTTCAGGAGCGTCGCCCATCATTCCAATTACCAGCACCATTTCTCCCAGACAATTAATGCTAACTCTCATTAGACCCGTGAGCTGAGAAAACCACATCTGTGTTCCAGCAAGAGCTTTCTAGAGCTCCTCATACAAACAATTCAATCATGCACGTGACTCAAATGAATCCACTCTGCTGAAGGTGGACAACTCCTTCGAGCTTCCTTCATGTTGAGCAAGTAGTGATCACAAGTGCAACAATAAAGCCATTTTCTATATGTGGCACATGGAGAATTCACTGACAGCCTCTAATGCAGCTTTGTGACCAGCACTGACGTTTTTGAGCTTTAAGCAGTTTCTCAAATGTTTGGGAAACACTTATGGTTTGGTTTGTCTGAAGTCCCTGTGACTAATGATAAGTGAACCTTGATTAGAGTCCCTCGATTAGTCTCGGTTTCAGGCAGTTTTGATTACCTCTCAGTTTATTATCCAGCTTTCATCTCCACACGTCAATATTTTAAAGGAGTCATGAACTGAGAAACCAATATTCCCTTGATCTTTTGACATATAAGAGATCATTGTACTATAAAAACATCCTGTAAGTTTCAGGACTCAAAACTTTCTCCTTAGTCTAAAATCAGCGAAGCCAGTCTGACAAAACAGCTTGTGGAATGTGCCACTTTATGATGTAATAGTGTGGCTAAACCCCGCCTCCACAGAAGAGCAACGCCTGCTTCTACATCACTGCCAGTTTAGCCCCCACATATCTGATTGCGTCAGTAAGAACTTGGCCTTTGTTCACTTCATTTCACCGCGGATTCGTTTACAAACAAGACAACTCGACACAAGATTTTCAGAAAGATTGAAACTAAAAGCCGATGCTGTGCGACTACATTGGATCTGACAGTGATGTCGCACCTCACAAGTGTGAGGAACTGTTTTTATTACGTGCTCACTATTGCTTCGTCTGTTATTACAGATCATTTGAACTGAGTATTTAAGTGTTTTTAACCTAAATCATAGCAGCGTCCATCTGTGAAGGCTGTAGTCAATCACACACAACTGTCAGCCAATCACAGCAGTGGGCGTTTACTTCAGAGTCTGCAATCCTCCAAGCCTGTTCAAACAGAGCGCTCTGATGAGGGGTCAAAACAGGACAGAAAATAACCTATTACTTCTGAATTATGATGTTTTTGATGTAAACATCTGGATAACAAAGTGGACCTCAGAGCAGTACAAAATAATAAAAAATAAAGGCTGTTCATGACCTCTTTAATGCCCAGGGCTTAGAGATGATGGCTGTCACTTGGCTGGGAAAACCTTTCTCCATCACACTACACATGCATCATACAACACGCATCACACACGCATGGAAACCAAACGCTAACCTCGAAGGCCGAGCTGCGTCCACTAGTGGGACGTGATTTCTGGAGTTCAGCTAATCTCAGATTTGCAGCTGTAAGTGATGTCATACTGATTACCACACAGAGCTTAATGGCTATAATCAAAAATCAAATTTAGAACAACAACTGTTGTGCTGAAAGTATGTGATGCTCAAGGATTCAGAAATCGATTAGTTCAGCTCTCTCTTGCCAAAACATCTTCAGCTGTTCTATTCTGAACAAGAATGTTTGCCTAAAACCCTTCACTTTATATTCAGGAATCCACACATCCTAAACTAACTGCAAAAGTGCCACAAACATGTTGTTCTTGCAAAGGTCACTATACACACTAATGCACTGTGTGTGCGTCTCTCTGCTAATGCCGATAGTGCTTTGTTCTGGTCGACAGCACAGATCCAAAAGATCTTTAATGATTCCAGTGGCCCTAAGCAACCACATTAGCATTATTTACACCAATTAAAAAAAGTCTTCCTCCTGAGAAGTTTAACCTTTCCTTCAGTCTCTCCTTAATTCTTTAATCCAGGGATTCCCAGACTCCTCTGTCCACTTTGAGCTCAAAAATGTCTTTGAAGTCTCCCTGAGATTTTAATATTGCTGTAATTTAACAACACATTCACGTTCACAGTTCTATGACATTGATTCCATGATACGCAGGTGAACAAAATGTTTCATCTTTTTCAGTGAGTCTTTTATTTTGATCTACTCTAATTAATCAGCTTAATTCAGGAGATCAGGCCCTGAGGAAGGAAGCTGAGAAGGTAAACAGTGAACTTATGAGTAGGGCTGGGTATCAAGTTTGATACTTTTTAGGCACAGACTGAATTTCCTCAATACCATCGAGTATCGAAAAATGTCTTGTCTTTTGGTTCCTAATTTCGATACCTACTTATGAGAGAATGCTTCCATCCAGATTTCTCGTGGATGATGGCTTACAGTCGGACCACCCAGATGAAGAGAGCGGCGGAGAACAGACGAGACCCGCGGGCCGGGCGAGAGGCTCTTCCTTCATAAGTAGGTCTGACTGTGTCTGAGGGCGAGCGTTTGCCAGTGTGCGTGAATCCTTTGACAATGAGATGAGACTACTTATGCAAATGAGCTCTGATTAAAGTCAGTGATGTGTTAATGTTTAATATCAGCAGTCAAAGAGCTCGTCCCTACCCAGAAGCCTCCACACACATCTAATGAGAGAACAGAGGCCTGCTTTTAAAAGTGCTGACCTCACTTCTGCAGTTTAATCTTGTTGATATCTTATGCACTTTGACCTCATGCGTTCGGTTTTACGTGCTCTCTTTCTAGGCCGGTTCAGAAAGCGCATGTGAACGTCCGCATTGGTGTTTCTAGTCTCTTTTGTCTTTTATGTGAGCTCTTGATATCGTTGTCATCATGGTTTTTACTCTCATCTCTGCAGACGCCCCTCAGGTTTTATCACAAACTCCAAACTCTGTGTCTTGTCACTATTCGGCTGTTCTTCCAGCCATCAAAACACCGGGGGAGCACTTCAAAATGTGAAAAATATGTCACTCTGCTAAATTATTGATCGGGGGCACACGCACATGACCTCTCTCTACACACACACATTTGAGTTGTTTTCTCCTCAGTGTACTCGCAAATAGGTTTAAATGGAAGGTGTTGGAGCATGAAGATGCCAGACAGGTCTGTGAAACCTCGCTGACGGGAGATTGGCTGGATGCGGTCTCCTCGTGGCTGCGATGCCCCGCTAAAAGCCTGTCTGCAGGACCCCGGCAGCTTCAATCAGCCCCGTGTCTGAGCCGCTCTCTACCTGTCAATACCACCTATCCACAGCTCGTTCCACGTCTCTCCAGCTCCTGTTAGCCATGAATACTGCATGATGGGAAAGGGCTGTTTAAACAGGATGAATAGCCAGTGAAATTAAAGTTGGCAAATGGATTAATGGTGGATTCGTGGTGGATTCGTGGTGGGCTTTCTGACAGATCCGTGTCAGGAACCGTCACTCAACGGGATTTTAATGACCGCTTCGCTTCAGCGAGTGTAGATCTCACCATCAGAAGAGCACAAACACTGAGTCAGGAATGCTGCGTGATGGAGTGATGATCTCTCCAGGTAAGACAACGCCATCCAGACTAGACCTGACTTAAAGGGGGCATAACACACACAGTTTCACCCAATCTCATGTTAATCTTGAGTACCTATAGAGTCGTACTGCATCCTTCATATCTCCAAAAAGTCTTTAGTTTGATCATATTTATAAAAGAAAGATATAGCTTTACGATTCTCTCCAGAAAAAGCCGAGCTCCTGGAGGCGTGTCGTGGACAGAGCTAAAGAGTGACGAGCACTTGGGCGCCAGATGCCAACAAAACAGACATTTGATGCGGTTTCATGACCGGGATCTTTTATAGCTCGACCGCTCCATCCTTCAGTATCAAACGATGTGCAAATCCAGTGTCGAACTGGGCCTTGCTTATAAAACGTTCAACAAACACACTTGTGAAACTCCGTTGCTGCTCTGGAAAATCAAACTGTATCCACTGTTTACATAACGCTGGGTTCTTTAGGAAGCTGAATAAAGTTATCTTTCCCTCACAACCAAAAACACACTTCTTTGGAGACATTCTTCACGAGCGAGTCCCGTGCAGCGCTGCCGCCGGATGAAGCACGCTGATGGTCGCGGAGGCGCTCTCGCTCTGGTCGATGCGTGCGCGGGTGCGCACTTCCGGGAGAAATACCCATATAAGGAGTTCCACCCTCGTATACATCATGAAGAGCCACGATCGAAAAAAACTCTCCGAAACTTGTACGAACCCAGAAGATTTCTGGCACAGAAATACTCTGTCATACGTCCAAATTGTTTTTTGAAACTTTGTCCATGCTTAGCATGAGAATCCAACTCTTTAACAATGTAAACAACTCTGAATGCATGAAACAACATTGTACCCCCCCTTTTATGTGAAGTGAAAGTCTCTCTAAGTGAGCGCTACGGTCCATGGCATAGATTATTAACGACTTGATGAAGTCATCTGAAACAGCAGCCATGACACACACATCTACTCAGGTCAACAGCCATCTCGCCCCAAACGTGTGCATGTACCTGTGTGACCGCACAAGCTCACGGTTAACCTGCTTCATCTGGACCCCAGGAAAAGCCTTCAGCATCACGTGATGCATCTTTCTCACTGCTCTCTGTCCTGAGGTCCACTGACCGGGGCTTTTAGCACAATAACCAGAGCAGAAGCCGGCGTACATGAACACAACACTAACACGCTTTCCAAGAGAATTTCAGGCCACATTTAGTGGACAGCAGGCACAGAGGTCCAGCGCTCGAGCACAGCCTCGTCTCCCAATCAAAGGCGGCCGGTCTCAGCGAGCTGACATATGTGGCAAGAAGCGACCCAGTCAAGTGAACATCTTTCTCCAGACTTGAAGTGACATTTACCCCAGCTGGAGAGAAGATGAAATGTCAGAGAGCTCCCGTTCCCAACACTCCCTGAAGACGACATCGAGGACATGCCCCGACCTGCTCTCGGGAACCACTCCAGACCCTCTTTTGCCGGGTCTAATGCCCCTCGCCATCAGCCGGAGCCCCTCACACGCCCTCACAAAAGCTGCACAATGCTAAATAAACATATAAAGCCTGTCTGACAGGCATGTTTCATTTCATGAGCGCTGTAGCCTCGGTCATCACCTCCGAATGGCCCCTCAGGAGCCTGTGGCCTGTAGGGACGCGTCTCGTCCCCCTCAGCACAGAGTAAAGAGGGTTTGTATGATATGAAGTTACTTTTGTACTGTCCTGACTTCAACTTATTGGATTACCTTTAAATGTCTGACTCAAATCTTACAGTCGACCTAATGAGGGGCATTTAATGTCACTCCCTGATCTCTGCAGGGTGACTATGAGACTTAAGCTTTAAATTATGCTACTCGCTCTATCTGCTTGTGTGTTTGGATGTGAATGGATGTCGTCCAGTCGTTGCTGTGGACAGCAGGTGAAGATGATGTATAATCATTCGTCAGGTCAGCCATCAGAAGGGTCAACACAGCAAAAGTCCATGTCAGATAAATCAACAGAAAGCTACTTATGTTTGGTCCCCATAATCGCTGAAGGTCACCAGTCCATGCGGTTCACATCCAATCAGGTGTCCTCCTGCACTGAGGTCAGTGAATGTGTGAAATCTAATGCACATGACCATCCAAGCAATGACATCTTAGAGGTTCCTCACAAACCACGGCATCAACAGTGATATCTGTCTCTGCACGGATTAATTTCCACTTAATGCCTTCAAACCCAAACACTGATTCACTGACATTTCCATCAGAGAGTGACCTGTGCTTTTGTGCGACTGCATTTACCAAGCGTCAGACAGAGTAAACACACGCTCCTCACCGCAGTGAAAGTGTGCTTTTATCCAAGCCAAGGCCAGGTCCTGCTCGCCTCTCCGTGAAATTTTAAGGCATTTTCCCTTTTCAATCAGAGGACTCACGTCTTTTTAGGCGTTTTTTCATCACAGGTCGTGTGTTTGACGTCTGCAGCATAGCTCTGTGAAAGTCTACAGGCTGTTTGCAGGGATGAGGCCAGAAAAATGGGCCCGGGACAAAAAGCTGCTCACCCAATGAATGGAAGGCTTAATTTTCCTTCACACCACACAAATCTCTCTTTTTAATTTCTGTTACAGCCCCGTCACTGTAATGGCAAACCCCCAGAGGACAGAGCTAAACACAGACACGGGTCTGAGGAATGAGGACACACATGACCTCCATATCATCACATGATGAGAGCAGACTTACGACCCGCTCACGCTTTCTTTATAAATATCCAGTGGCATCGTTTCACAGCAGTGAACCAGTCAGGTGTTAGTCAGTCTCAGGTGGTTTTAGGATGAGGGATAGTCTAATTCTTGACAACATCAGACTGGACAAAAATTCTAGTGTACGACAAGTCAATCATTATTTTTTTAGGGATTTCAATTTTAATTTGAAACAAATTAAAAATGTGTACATGTGCTGAAATGAATGCTGTCATCGTGTAGCAGTACACTATCACATAAAGCTCAGCTGCAGACATCAACACAAAGCTCTCAGGTTGAGTTCACAGAGTCTGTAAGGCTTTTAAATGACAGTATTCAGAAGCATCTTAATGGGAAGTGGTTGAAATGAAGTCTGATGTCTCTATGATATCCAGCACTATTCACTATTACAGACAGAAGGCCACGCACTGAAGAGAACACACAAGCACCTCAGATGTCCTTCCTCTCTGAAGAGAAGTTACACTTTGTCTTCATCCACTACAAATGTCAAAGGATCTCATATCAATGGTGAAATAACTGCTTCAGTAAAAGGCATTTGAATTGGAAACTCCTGTGTTGGTCTTTAGCTTTTACCTGATATAACAAAGTGAATTCTCCAAGAAAACACTATTCACTGCTTTCTTTGTAATTAACCAGACTAAAAGCAATTTTAGCCTGCGAATCACCTTCTCCTGAGTCCTAGATCAGTAGTGAGGGTGATGAATGATTATGACCATAGACACACTGATAAACACGGCGAGCATCTAGTTCCTCATTTCAATCATTTACAACTCCATGTTCTTCCATTTCAGAACCTCAACACAACAATGCTGAGCTGCTCTGGGTGGTTTCTAAAAAAAACCCTGTGCTATGGCCACGAGAAAGCCTTGAGTTATGGTTAATTCTGGGATGAAATATGTATTAATGTCCAGTGATGTGGGTGAGGGACTCACAGGCGTCTAGAGAATCCTCATGGCCTCGGATCATGAATCCAGAGACATGCAGATAGCAGTGAACATCAGCTGTCACACATCAATGTCACCCGTGACCCTCAGCGCAGACACAGACACAGAGCTGTTGTTTACTGGAGGACTCAGGGAGGTTTTCTGACGAAGCGCTCATGGAAAGTGAAACGCATCGGGTCTTCAGGGCTCCAGCAGAGTTTTCCCACAGCCGCGAGGAGACGACTCTCACGATCCACAAGCTGTGTCTGTGAGCCAAATCAAAGGCCTGGTGCCGCCAGCGCTGGACGAGGGCTTCTGGATCACACACACCTCTGTGGAGTGTGTTCATGAGCCACTGAGGGGTTCGTGTACTGAAGTGAAACGTGACATTGAGCTAAAGGACAGTTTGAGGGGGCCAGGATTCTGTCTGTAACTCTGGCTGAAACTTTATTTGAGCAGATTTCTGAGGCTTCTGAACACATCTGATCACCTCTTTTCTTCTCTTTATGTGCAGCTGGGGTCATAACTTCACATACACCCTGCCAAATCTGCAAAATGTTAATAATCAAAGAAAATAAAAGGAGACAAATATACTGCCTCAAATATACTACTTCACATAACAGATGTTTACATATAGCCTTTCAAATCACTTTTGGTGCAATAAACAAGTTAAAAAAAAATTGAAAAAACGTTAAATGCATTGGTATAATTTCATTAGGATTCTAAATGAATCATTCTGAATTAAAAAAATTTTTTTTTAATTCAATCAAAAACTTATGAATGACGAATGGAATCAAGTCTAACCAACCACTGCTACATAATGCTGTC
>JADLZN010010767.1:142056-214556 GCA_018155175.1 Sinocyclocheilus anophthalmus
TTGGTTGGATGAAGTGCCGCAACCACTGATCTGTTAATTCCCTGTGTATCACTGTGAGAGATGCTTTGAGTACACCAAACCTCTCTGCTTACTAAGATGCGTATAGAAATTAAAGGTAGTATATATTCAATTAAAATAACATTATAACACAATAAGCTGTTACTGATCAAAATCCAGCTCAGAGGTGGAATGAATGCATTTACATTGCAACTGCATAAATAATGTTATGAAATATAAAATGTAGAATTTTTGGTCCCTCATATGAGGGTCTGTGGCGCCAAAATCATTGTCCTTATGAATGAGTTACATTGAATCATTCCAGAGGGCCAGTCAACAGGGATGAAATTTAAAAAACACTGACCCCTATTGAGATATTGAAAGCATAGGTTGTGTCTGAGAAATCACAACAGGGTTATTTGCAAAATCATTAATCTACGCTCTGAACTGGAATATTAAAAATAAACGATACAGAGGCAGTCTTTGTATCAGACCACATCTTTCAACGGATAGTGGGTGGCATTTTTATGAATTCCGGTGGTGTTTTCCCCCTAAACCCCCAGTTTAGATAGCAGTGGGCACTGTTTCGAACCGGGAGGGCCGCGCTAGCGCCTCGTAACCTAGTATCAGCACAGAATCTCACGTAATCACCCATAACAGTGCATGACTAGGTTCCAAGTGGCTGTTCTGCCTGTCACGTTGTTCTGCTCTCCACCTAACCAAGTAAAAACGGGAACAAAAGATAAAATGGTAAATTAGACGGCAGAAAAAAAATAAAGTGTGTTATACGCCACTAAGTGCAGCAGCTAAATGACTGGCAGTGAAACAGAAGACACAACTGGTTCAGTCAGACGAATGGATTCTGAAGGAGGTCCCACAAGAGCTCTCAGGTCTCAAGAGTTCGGGGGAAATGAGTGATAGGAAAGTGAACAAGAGAGAACAAGTGATGTGAACATACATAGGGCAGGACAGAAGGATCAGTGGTGTTTGGAGAGGCTTTGGAGTGGGCAGAGCAGGTGGCACGCGGCAGCGCCCATCCCTTCACCTGCAGTCGACACTCAAGGGCCACCTGGCAGAGATGGAATTACCACAACATCCACAATCAGCCTGCTGCGAGACGAGCGGCCCATTCAACACAACCACAGCGGGAGGAGAGGAGACAAATACGCCCCTCTCTGATTGCTCTGCTGTGAAAGGGGCAGATATTCTGATGTGTGAACGGTGCTGGCGGTGACATCAGCAGCTGGCCAGCCAATGGGAGCGGCCGATGGCGTGTGTGGGTCAAGCTGAAGCGCTGGAGCCGCCAGTGTTAGGGATCTGTGGTTTCAGCACACAAGGACTGCAGCCAGCTCACCAAAAGACCTGGAGCACGTTCACACGGCTCGAGAGAGAAGACCTCAAAATGAAGCTAAATCTGGAGAAAGTCAACCCACCCACTAACACACAGTCATGCTGGAGAGAAACTTGTGGGACTTGAGAAGAGAACAAGAGAGGAAGCCAAGCATCAGAAGACACGTGCACACAACCTCAGAACCAGAATGAGATTTACTGCCAAGTATGCTTGAAGTATGCAAGAAATTTGTCTTGGGTAAAGAAACTTACAGTGTACAGACAAAATAGCAATAAAACACAGATAATGAATATGAAAAGATGTATTTTAAACTATTGCACACTCACATCTGATCGTACATTCAACATGCAGCAGGAGGCCAAGCCTGATCTTCATGTATTGATCAGGACAGGCTGGCTCTAAAAGATCCACAATGAAAGAGAAACTTCCACAAACTACACACGAGTTACTGACATCACTGAACCAGCAGGACAGCGAGACGGATTTCCTTCACAAACTCACATGAACACACTGGACTCGCCTCCAAACAACAAGAGCTGCAGCCCAAACACATCAACATTCAGGAGCTCAAACTGTCCAGCAGCAGCTGAGATCAAACACGCTTCCAACATAGCAGCGCCGCACAGACCCTCCAAACCTCCCGTGACCGGGACAAAACCGGATCCATTCGTCTTCCTCCAGCTCTGATGACTACATGTTCCGGTGCGACTGGAGGACCAGCGGCGGCACTCATCCACACAGAAACCAAACTTCAGCTATGTGATTGCCTGTCAGCACATGTTCTGAGCCACTGCATCGAACGGCACCGAGGGACGCCAGCGGCGGGACAGAGCGCCCCAGAGTATTGATGAACGTGTGCACTACTCAGTGGTCACTACACTGGCATGTAATTGAAACTGGAGGGAGGCGTGTTCTTCCATGTTTTGTTCTAGCAGGACCAGGGTCCATCACAGCTTCAACAGTCACGGCACAGCGCCCCCTCAATTCACCATACGACACCCATCAGGATACACATCATGATTCAAGACGTCACGATGCATTACAGTGTAACTGGATCATGACTGAGTGTGTCCGCAGCTCTTCAGACCTGCTTCTGCAGCACACACAAGCGGGCATCTGAAAGTGTACGGACATACGACAGCATCAGCACAGGTCAGTCAGAGTGACTCCGGTCCGGTTCACTGCAGGGCAAAAGAAGCTGAAGCGTCCCGTGTATGTGTGGCACCAAAGTCACAGAGTCCCTCAACCTACCAATGTCTGTCTTACACTAACACTGAATATTACACTGTGACAGTGAAAGTACTTAACATCAAAAATATTACACCCCTCCAAAAGGGTCACAAGTGTGTCGAAGTGAAAACGGTCAAGATGGCCCTAAAATGACAGAAGATGCCGGCTTACTTCTTGTTTGGACAGATGCAGTCATATATCAGTTGTATGTACACGTGTGTGTGAGTGTGTGTGTGTGTGTGTGTGTGTGGAGCAGCACATCTGTGTCAGAGGTGAACCGAGGGCTCTCGGCGGGCCAGTCGGTAAATATTTGAGAGCAAATTTCATTAACGCTGGCCGCATTCATGTAGCTCCAGTGTAGCTCTGTTTGTGAACTTCAGCCTGAGATTGTTTAACCCTCTCTAAGACACACACACACACACATTTACTGGTATGTTTGTGTCTAATTATGAACGTCACCCCCAGACAAACTCTTCCACACACACAGCTGCTCCTCAATAGTGAACTGAACAGCAGACGTTAAACGTGTGTCCACACAAACAATGACTACCTAAGTGGGGATATTCCCTTGACCCTTTTATTGTTTTACATAAGCTAATAATAATCTAACTACACTACTAGTCAGCAGTTCATCTGTAGTAATGAGCCCTGATACAGAGAAGAGATCATCTAATATCTAGAAGAAACATGTTCTTCAGAACTGTATGTAAATGTGTGTGTGTGTGTGTGTGTGTGTGTGTGTGACAGAGTGTGTGTGTGAGAGTGTGTTGCAGTCGTGCATGGGGTTGCTGTGTGAGTGTAGTGCGTGTTGTGGTAGTGGTGTGAGAGTGTGTGTGCATGTGCGTGAGTGTGTGTGTGTGTGTGTGTGAGTGAGTGTGTGTGTGAGTGTGTGTGTGAGTGTGTGTGTATGTGTGTGTGAGAGTGTGTGTCTGCGTGTGTGTGTGAGTGTGTGTGTGAGTGTGAGTGTGTGTGAGTCAGTGTGTGTGCATGTGCATGAGTGTGTGTGTGTGTGTGTGTGTGTGTGAGTGTGAGTGTGTGTGCGCGTGAGTGTGATGTGGTGTGAGAGTGGTGCGAGAGGGGGTGTGCATGTGCGTGATGTGTGTGTGTGTGTGTGTGTGTGTGAGAGTGTGTGTGTGCGCGTGTGAGTGTGCGTGCGTGAGTGTGAGTGTGTCTGCATTTGAGAGTTTCTCCTAGTTAACAGTCTGTAACACTTATAAACATATGCATTGCATTATATTATGACATACCAAAATGTTGTTTGCTGTAAAGAAGGATGCACAAACACAGCAAACATTTGATTGACAGACGTTTGTTGGGTTTAAACAGCTACTAGAACTACTAGATGCAGTGCTGAGGATGAAGACAGTCAGCATTGTTTGTGGTTAGTTAGTGGATGGTGTTAATAGTTCATGTGATTTTCTACAGCTGTTATTCATTTGCTGGATGAACCACAGAACTGACTTCATACATCCACTAAATCACCAAAACACTGACGTCAAACATCATGAAGAAAAGTGACGTTAATGAAGAGTAAAGATCTGCAACATTTCAGAAACATGATCTGATAAAGGACAGTCAGACATTCATAAATGTGACTTCAATGTAAAACACTGGCAGCTGCAGCTCTTATGCTCAGTGTGATGAAGAACATCTGGAGGTGTCTGCAGGCTGAGGCCCATCATTCCTCACGCGTGTCTCATTGACTGCTAAGAGCCCAGATGACGAGTAAACACAGCCAACCAGAGAAACGCTTCGCCTTGTCTGAACCTCGCTGGACTCGCCACAGTGTAGACGCCGCTTACAGCAGATCTCATCAGTCTCACATCCACAGACGAGCTCTACAGCGTCCTGACAGCATTCTGACCGCTCGTCCTCGACTCAGTGGAGCTCATGGTGAGCCGAAACTCAAACTCCTTCTTAATGCGGCCTTCTTGATGTCCAACTAACTTACAAACCATCATGAATAAATGAGTAGCACTAAATAAATGATAACTTCTTTAAGTGCCACATCAGTGGACAAGGTTGTTTCACATGCTGTCGATATGTTCGCTTACCGCCGCGATCAATAATCCTCCTGCAAATATCACCTTGAAAGTGAGGACTGGAAGAGCAGCAAACACCATTACGACCAGGAGGATCAAACTCAGTCGAACCTTAATGTTCAGCCCTCCACCGATTATTGCGGGAAGACAGTCGGAGGGAAGAAGAGAGAGTGGACTGGACCGAGAGTCACTTCAGAGTCTGTTCAGCACACAATGGCCACAAAACAACATCTGTGCAAGATCCACCTCAGCTCACACCCACTCTCCTGCTGAGAGGAACCGCATGCACTCACACCATTCAGATCCACCGCTCTGCTGTATTTACACATCAAATTTGAATAAATCCATAGATCCAGAGAAATCTCAGAGTTCAGTGCAAATGAAATCAATCCTCCGTTTGGTGACAGCGCTGAGCATCAGCATCCGGCGCTGGTTCAGGAGGAGATTTAGAAGAACATCACAGCTCAAGCCGACTCGAGGCACCTACAGTATGATGTGAGGGAACTGACACATTCAGGAGATTATTAATAACATCACTGGTTAGCATAATGACATAAAAAAAAAATATAGTATATATATTTTTTTTTTACGTTAGAGCTAATTAAGCTATTATTACGTCTGCACCGGACAATGTGTGTTCATGAGCTGCAGAAACTAAAAGGCTTCTGCTCATACACTCTTAGAAACGGCAAAATAATATAGAGTGCCTTTGAATATCTTCACAAAATATTTTTATATTTTTATATCATACATATACATTTTACATTTCTCTATTTTGTAACAGGTGACTGGAAGTGTACTTTTTGCTCGGTACTGCTGTAGGCTAACCGACGACTTGTCAATTTGCACTATATATTGTTTACTCTTTGTTAGTTTTACTGCTTTTATTGTCCCATTTGTAGTCACTTGGATAAAGCATCTGCTAATGATCTGACTGTAAATGTAAATTAACAGAACCACAAAGCACGCAAGGGGTGAAAGTGTTCCTCCCCACCCCCCCCACCCCCGCCTCGTTAACATACAGAAGTGCAACATGTTCAGATCACAAAGTTCTGTCTCACACATCACACACACCACACACACACACACACACACACACACACACACACACAACACACACTCCACACTCACAATCACACTCACACTCTCTCACACCACACACACACACACACACACAACAGAGACACACCTCTCGCTCACACACACACACACACACAACACTCCTCGCTCGCTCACACACACCACACACCAGATACACACTCTCACTCACCACACACACACACACACACACAACACACACACGCACACTCTCACACACACACACACACTCTCTTACTCACACACACACACACACACAAAGATACACACACTCTCTCCTCTCTTCACACACACACAAAAACACCCCAGATAACACCTCTCTCAAACACACACACACAACACAGATACACACTCTCTCTTACTCTCCACACACACACACACACTCTCCCACACTCACTCTCTCTCACACACACACACAACACACACACCAAACACACAAACACAGATTACCACTTCACTCACACACTCACACACACACCACACACACACACTCACACACAAACACACTCACTCTCTCTCTCTCACACACACACCACACACACACACACACAGAGATCACCCTCTCTATCACACACACACACACACACACACACACACACACCGATACACATCTTCACTCACACACTCTCACACACACACACACACGACCTCACACCCCCACTCTCCACTTCAACACACAAACCACACAAACAGATTACACACTTCTCTCTCACACACAAACACACACACTCACTCTCTCTCCTTCCACACACACACACACACAAACACACAGATACAAACTCTCACTCACAGCACTCTCCACACACAACACACACAGAGATACACACTCTCTCTTGAAACACACCACCCACACAACACACACACACTCTATCTATCTCTCTCTCTCTCACACACACCACACCACACAAACACACAGCTACCACAACTCGCACTCACACACACTCACACATACCACACACACCAACACAATACACACACACACACGTCTGGTCAGCTATTTTTGTGGGGACTCTCCATAGGTGTAATGGTTTTTATCCTGTACAGACCGTATATTCTATTGCCATACACCAACCATACCCCTAAACTTACCCCTCACAGGAAACTTCAAGATTTTCAATACACTCCATTCTGTGATTTATAAGCGTTTTGAAAAGTGGGGACCACAATTTAGGTCCCCACCGTTACACGAGTCCCCATGAGTCTGTGTGTAATCAGGTTTAAGTCCCCACCAGAATAGAAAAACAGGTACACACACACACCACAAACACCACACACACACACACACACACAGATACACACACACTCACACACAGATACACACTCACACACAGATACACACTCTCACACAGATACACACACACACTCACTCACACACACACACAGATACACACTCACACACAGACACACACACACACAGAGTACACACTCACACTCAACACACACACACACAGATACACACTCACACTCACACACTCTCACACTCACACACAGTGATCTGCTGCAGACTGAAACCTTTGTCAGATACAGACAGTCAACATGAGGAAATGTGTGGAGCAAATGTGCTACGGCGACACCATGAGGAACAGCAGAAACCACACACACACTTTCACACATGTTGCTCAACTCAGCTCAGATGTGACTGATTGACGCTCAAACGGCACAAACTTCCTCTAGTCATGAGACGATGTTCTCAGTCCTGACGACGGCTAACGGCCTCCTGACATGAGATGCTGCTGACGCATCCGGCTAAACTAGGACAGCAACTTTATCTAGATAATCGACTCATATACCCATTACCTTTAAGCTATCAATTATTTTCTGATTAGTCAATTAATCCTTTAACTTAGCAACAAATATTAACCATAACATTTGCAATTTTGCTTTGTTCAAACATTCTCAAAATATTTACTTTACCAAAAAATAAATAAATAAATGATCAAATAAAATGAAGTGTCAAGAATTAAAAGGCATCTATCAGTAATAGAAATGGCCATGATGGCGGCGATTGTCAGTGTTTGCGACTGGCAGCTTTTCCTCAGGTGTTTTGTTCATTCCTCTGCTTGAACACACACATCTGTATCAGCTGAACCGTAATCTCACTCCAGCATCACACACGCCGGTGTCCCGTTCGCTCACACCTTACATAACTAGCTGACCACTGCAGACTGCTGAAAGATGCAGGCGTCCGTTCAGTTCGGCTCTGGAAAGCGTTCATCATGATCATAAAAACAAACTGCTGCATGAACGCAACAGTTTAAGCAGCGTTCATGCAGCTAGGAAGTGTTCTGTGTGAAACATGACAGGAGATCAGAGATGAACACAAGCAGCAATGCATTCCAAACAAAACTATATCTCTACATAATCAAAGACATTAATTACGCTGATGCGTCATTTCACCGCTGTCATACACACAACGGCACCAAATTCATCTCACGAGGAAACTTTGTGTCCAAATAACTAGTGCTTTACAATTATTCACCATGTGGCTTAGTGATAAACTGCCTGCAGAATCACCCAAACAATTCACATCATTACAGGAGTTTGCACAAATAAAACAGCATGACACACAAATGGCTGGGAGGAATCGTGGGCCGACCGGAAAATAAAAAGAGATTTTACCCTGATCCCTGACACTGACTCCAGTGCTCCAGCTACCGTCATAAGAGCACTGGTAAAACTGAACACTCTTACTCAAACTTTTGTGTTTCATTTAGTACTAGAGTAAATGTTAAACAGGTGGTCGTATGCCGTGAGTCACTCTTGGATCGATCATCAGACACTGACGGCTGCTGGTCGGGGTCAGAGGTCAGGGGTCAGAGGTCAGACTCACCCTGGAAGGACTGTCTGGCTCTCTCCACCAGCTCCTCGATGGGGTAACTGGCCAGATCTCCTCTGGCGTGTTTGGTTTTGCAGTACGTGCAAGCATTCAGACAGCTGTGGGACAGAGAGAGAGGCTCATAAACATCAGGAGCGTTACAAACACACAGATATCAGCACATCTGAACACTGACTGCAGACCCATCATTCTCCAGAATACTTTCATTTGTGAATACAATGAGAATAATGACAAAGACGAGATGACACTCACATCATTAAACACTAACTGTGAAATTATTCGTTTTCATGCTTGCGGTTGCCAGATCCCCCAATCAGAGCTTCTCTATTATAAACAGACATATTTTCTGCCCAGTATTTTAGTTGGCAACCATTGGCATACTCTCTCACTTACACTGCGCAAAAATGATTTGATGATTTGAAAACATCCACAGTGATCTCTGTTGAGATATTCTGATCAGATGAAAGTGTCAGATTGCGCTGTTTGCTGCGAATAAATCTGCCATCAGACCTTCTTACTGACAAACTGTGAGAAATCCAAACATGATCTCCACCGTACTAGACTTAAAATCCTCAGACTCAACTAAAACGTGTCTATGGCGTCTCAGTCAGACACACACATCACACTCTCAGAGAGACTGGAGCAGAATGAACAGGGTTCACCGCTGACACTCCTCACTGGGCCAGACTACAGCAAACACAGAAACAGCACCAGTCAAAGCCTCGCTTTAGCTGCAAGTGTGCTGTTTTCCCACAGAAGTTTGGCTCAGAGGTAAAGAGTCTTTTGTCTAAGCGCTTCGGAGCTGATCAGTGAGCGTCTGGCAGGAGGACGGTGGGCTAGATGGAAAATCGTTCTGCTGTTGGTTTGCTGAACGAGCTCCACCGAGACGGGAGCTCTGAGCCTGCAGCACGTCTCGTCTTTCATCAGCACTGTCGATGAGCCCCGTCTGGATCCTTCAGACAGATGCAGAGACGCCGGGTCTCTGCCGGGAGTCAGGAGCCATCCAGGAGCTCAGAGAAGAGAGCATCATTAGAGAACAGCAGCAGCATCACCGGCCCTTTCAGCAACGCCGCTGAGCTACAAACACGTCTGTGGAGCCTCATTACCGGCTTAAAGCTGGAGCTGTTCCACGTCTGGAAAGGTCAGTCTACTTTTAGTCAGTGTGAACGTAGTCACATTTGAGTCATGCTGCATGATGGTTAAACTGATAATCACAACTATTTTGCTCAAAATTATAATAGGGTCATTCCGTGTCAAATCTATCAAATTTCAGAAACTTACCCAGTTCAAATTTTTGATTTTGTTCATACTTTTTTCTGTAGAAAGACAAACATAAATAGTGATGAAAGCCGAAATAATCCATTATTTTGTAGAGGGGGTCAAAATGCCAATTTTCACCTGAAACGACTTTAGAAAGTGGGCAGCATCATGATGTTATTTTTACACAGAGATTGGTAGTTCTATTTGTAAAATCTGTTGACTTTAGCAATCTTTGTTCCATTATTGGTGCCACTGTGACGGTTCAAAATGAAAAAAAAAGCACTTTTTTTTTTGCTTCAGGTTTACATGCCTGTAACTCAAGAAGTATTAAAGATATCTTAATATCCTTTTAGATTAGGTATCTTACACAAACTTTTCTCTGGTTACTTCATTGGTTAAAAGGCCCTCGATGGTTCAATCCCAGACATGTGGAGATCTTAATGCTGCTCCAGAGTAAATTGGTAAATTGTTCACATTTTCAGTGGTCAAAAACTAAATGTGGCTCACTTACAACGCTGATAATATAGTATATTTTCTTTTAAAGATGAATTAGCTGAAGAGCCATAATTTTGAACTAGAATTTAAATTACGCTGAATACAGGCACATTTAGCAGATCTGAAACGGGATTCCGGGTGTGCTTGTTTATTTATGCAGCGGTGCTGTGTGATTTCATTCTTGTGATCATGAGCACAGAACAATCCGCTGCCTCTTAAATGCGTGCTATACCAGGAGCTCTCAGGGATTCTGCAATGTCTGTGAACGAAATTGACCTTTTAAAACCAAATAAAGAAAAATAAAGAATAAATTGAATGGAACACATTATGTCAATATATGTAAATGTCTTATATTAGCAACATTTCAGAGTTTGAAAATACAACTTCCAGCAGCTCTGTATTACTTTTACATTCATTTTACAAACAAACAAATAAGCTAGCAAGCTTAAGGCTTGAATATCTCTGTTCCCAGCATTTAATGCCATGACTTTAGAATTAAGACTATTCTGTCTCTGATTTAAGACCTTCACTTGTGGAAGGGTGAATCAGGATTGTTAAAACCCCAGAACCCTCGTGGCTCACTTCTCTCTCATGACTCCATGTGAAGCTTGTAGAGCTCGCAATGGGTTGTTTACTACAGGACAGAAATTAAACACTGGACATAAGGGAGTGGGTAACAGTGCTAAACGTTTAGTTTAACTCACACACGCTGCTGACCTCACAACAGAAGATATGGGAAGTGGTTTTCTCCTTCTCGTTTACTTCTGAGAGTGTTTATTTCGCTATCGTAACCAAGTCTGTGCTGACCATCTGGCCCCCATCTTCACACAGATCTTAAACAGATCTCTGGAGCTGTGTGAAGTTCCCTGCTGCTTCAAACGCTCCATCATTCCGGTCCCCAAAAAGCCCGAAATCACTGGACTTAACGACTACAGACTTGTCGCTCTCACATCTGTGGTCATGAATTCACTTGAGAGACTGGTCCTGGCCTATCTGAAGGACATCACTGGTCCCTTGTTGGATCCTCTTCAGTTTGCCTACAGATCAAACAGGTCTGTGGATGATGCAGTCGACATGGGATTGCATTACATCCTGCAACACCTCAACAGACCTGGGGTTTACGCAAGGATCTTATTTGTGGACTTCAGTTCGGCCTTTAATACCATCATGCCTGACCTTCTCTCAGACAAGCTCCCACAGCTCTCTGTGCCCATCTCCATCTGTCAGTGGATCACCAGCTTCCAGACAGACAGGCAGCAGCTAGTGAGGCGGGGCAAACTCACATCCAGGACTATCACCATCAGCCCTGGCGCCCCCCAGGGTGTTTCTCTCCCACTGCTCCCTTCTCCCTCTACACCAACGACCGCACCTCTAAAGGCCTCTCTGTCAAGCTCCTGAAGTTTGCGGATGACACTACAGTCATCGGCCTCATCAAAGACAGAGACGAGTCTGCTTTCAGACAGGAGGTCGAGCAGCTGGCTGTCTAGTGCAGTCTCAACAACCTGTCTCTTAACACGCTTAGAACCAGAGGTGGGGGACTCGAGTCACAAATTTAAGGACTTGTGACTTGCTTGACTAAATAAAGAAAATGACTTGACTTGACTTGGACTTGAGATCCAGTGACTTGAGACCTTGACCTTCATGACTCGGCAGGACTTGACTTTATAACAACTAATTATTATTATAAATCATTGCGACATAATTTGGTAAACAAAACACAAGCCACTGAACCAGTGGCAGAAGTGATCCGAGTCTGCAGTTCATGACACGCACCGCAAAGGGGGGGGGGGGATTAGGAACACAGCGCGCCAAATACATAGAAAGAGATCTCCCGAGGATTTTTGGATAAACACTTCAAAACTGTATTCCTTGCCCTGTATGCATTTTACAAGCCAGGACGTCGGCACTTCAGAAAGGAAAGGTATGTAAGCTTGTTCGTTATTTGAAAACAGCATTGGTCTTAAAATTCAGCTTAAGTCTTTCAGTAAATTAAAGTGATTATAAATGATTAATCTCATGTTTGTAATTAATTAACGATGTCGAACTTTAGATTCGCTGGCGTTTTCCTCTCAACAGTGCTTTAGTGTTAAGCATCCTTCTTTGTAAATCAATATATGGAATTGTACTACGGAAACTACAGTGTTTTATTGATTAGTGATGTTTCTCTTGCACCCAAATCCAAGATATGTTGTCAAAATGGCCCTAGTATGAGTTTTTATATTTATAACATACGATATTTAGTAATATTTTCAGCGCGGCTGCCAGTTCCGTTCAGCCCACAGTTTAAGAGTTACGCGCGTCTCTAAGCAATACTGAACGAATCCAGGGATTTGAACAAACCGGTTGAGTGATTCAGTGGTCCATTCTTGCTTGCTCATGAACGAATCAACTGTTTAGAATTAATCAGTTCAATGAACGCTTCTGTGATAAAGCAATGATTTGCCACCACTTACTGACGGCTTTGATGCCATAGAGTAGGCCTATCATAACCTTAAATGCATAGCTGTCAATTTAGTTCTTACTATAAAATCAAAGAAATCAATAAGTTACAGGGAAAGATACATGTACATTAACACCAATAGGCTTCTTGTTTTGAGCCATGACAATAGTTTTCACGAACAATGTAGGCATGGAACAATGTCATGCAAAGTGAAAGAAAATCCAATAGGGTGTCTATATCGATGAAAAGTTTTGGGTCATTTTATTTCGATATAATGAGTAATTTGTAGTCAGCATGCATATATGTTAAGCGTGCTCCGACTGACTCCAAGTAATCAAGTCAAGTCTGCTTTATTGTCAATTCTTCCACAGGTACAGCACATACACACAGAGAATTGAAATTGCGTTACTCTCAGACACTTGGTGCATACAGATAACATAAATAAAGATAGGTACAGATTAAATACAAAATACAAATACAACTATACAAATATACAAATAAGATAAAAAATATATATAAAGCAGCATGCATATGGAGGATAGAGTGCAAACCAGTAAGTAAACAACAGTGCAGATATAGTGATGTAGTGCAAAAAATGATTTGTAGTTCAAAAGACCTTATTCAGACTGATTAAAGTGACAGTAAAAAAAGTGTGTGTGTGTATTGGGGGGGGGGGAGTGGGAGAGTCCATCAGAAGGTCAGAGTTCAGTGGTGCGTGGGGCAAAAAAGGGGAGGGGGGGCAAGGTCGGGAGGGAGTTCAGCTTTCTGACAGCCCCCCCTGATATTAGGAATGAAAGGCGTTTTGGGGAGGAGGAATGAAGGGAAAAAAGGAAGGGGAAGTGGGGGGGGGGTAAGAGTCCTTCAGTCTGCTGGTCCTGGCCTTGAGACTCCGTAGTCTCCTCCCTGATGGCAGCAGACTGAAGAAGCTGTGTGTCTGGTGGGTGGGATCACCTGCAATGCAGAGGGCTTTGTTTTGATTGTTTTTTTTTGGTAGAAAATGTTTCCCGGGTGAAAAGGGTGAGGGTGAGGGAGAAAAAGGGAAATGAAGCCACCAACGATTGGGGTCTGTCTCAAAAAAGCCCTTTGGGGGCAACCCTCTGCACTTGCGTTGAAGTATGTCCTTGCTGCAGGACGTGTTGCAGGCCCCATACCACACAGTGATGCAGCTGGTCAGGAGGCTCTCGATGGTGCCTCTGTAGAAGGAGCACATGATGGGGGCCGGGGCTCTGGATCTTCTCAGTTTGCGGAGGAAGTAGAAATGCTGCTGTGCTTTCTTGGCCAGTGATGCGGTGTTGTCAGTCCAGGAGAGATACTCTGTGATGTGCACACCCAGGAACTTGGTTCTGCTCTCCCTCTCCACAGTCACACCATTGACGGTCAGAGGTGCATGCTGAGTGCGCACTCTCCTGAATTCAACAACAATCTCCTTCGTCTTCTCCACATTCATAGAGAGATTGTTGTCACTGCACCACCCAGCCAGGTGGTTCACCTCGCTCCTGTAGTTTGTCTCATTTCTGTTGCTAATTAGACCCACTACAGTCGTGTCATCCGCTAACTTAATAAGGAGGTTGGAGTTGTGACGGTGTGCAGTCGTGGGTCAGCGGAGTGAAGAGGAGGGGGCTCAGCACACTTCCTTGGGGGGCCCCAGTGTTCAGTGGGATGGTGCTGGATGTGTTGCTGCCGACCCGTACTACCTGAGGTCTTCCAGTCAGGAAGTCCAACAGCCAGTTGCGCAGCGAAGTGTTGAGCCCCAGCTGGAATAGTTTGTGAATGAGCTGTTGAGGGATTATTGTGTTGAATGCTGAACTGAAGTCAATGAACAGCATTCTGACGTATGAGTCTTTTTTGTCCCGGTGTGTGAGTGCTGAGTGGAGGGTAGGGGCGATGGCATCATCGGTCGAGCGGTTAGACCGATATGCAAACTGGAAGGGGTCAAAGGAGGGGGGGAGGGCAGACTTGATGAGGTGCATGACTAGCCGTTCAAAGCACATCATGAGAATAGGAGTAAGTGCAACTTGATGGTAGTCATTGAAGCAGGATGGAGACGACTTCTTCTGGACTGGAATTATGGGGTGGTACTTGAAGCCTGTGGTGGACAACAGCCTACTTGCGAGTGTTGGAAAATGGTCCTTGAAGACATCGGGGAGTTACACTGCACAGTCTCTCAGTACACGCCCAGGAATGTTGTCAGGTCCCGGAGCTTTGCGTGCGTTGATCCTTCTGAGGGATCTCCTCACGCTGTCCGGTGACAGCGTCATCACCTGGTCGCCGGGTGGAGGTGGAGTCTTCTGTGCAGTGGTTCTGTTTTGTGCCTCAAAGCGAGCGAATAAGGCGTTCAGCTTGTTCAGCAGGGAGATGGTGCTGTCACTGGTGCGTGGTGGGGGCTTGTAGTCCGGAATGGTCTGTATCCCCTGCCACAGGCCCCGAGTGTCGTCTGCCTGTGTCCCCCCCCCCCCCCCCCCCGCTGAAATGATGGGCTAACCTCCTGGAAGTACTGTCTCTTAGCCTCTCTGATGCCGCGGGATAGGTTTGCCCTAGCTGTCTTCAGGCCCACCTCATCTCCAGCTCTGAAGGCAGCATTCCGTGTCTTCAGGAGTCTGTAGACCTCCCCTGTTAGCCACGGCTTCTGGTTGGCCCGGCAGTGATGGTCTTTGTGTCTGTTACATCATCAATGCACTTGGTGTTGTAGGCAGTGACAGTCTCTGAGTACGCCTGGAGGTCTGTGGTGTTATTGTATGTTGCAGCCTGCTTAAACATATTCCAGTCTGTGGTGTTAAAACAGTCTTGAAGAGCCTCTGACGACACTTCCGGCCACACTTGTATTTGTTTGAGAACTGGTTTGGCAACTTTAACGAGCATTCTGTATGCAGGCATTAGCATGACAGTGATGTGGTCTGATGCACCGAGGTGGGGGAGGGGGAGGGCCTTGTAATCTCCTCTCTGTGTGGTGTAAGCAAAGTCCAGAGTGTTGTTTCCCCGTTTTGGAAAGTCTATGTGTTGGTGTATTTTTGGGGACACACTCTTTAGGTCTGCATGATTGAAATCCCCAGCCAAATTGAGAAAAGCATCAGGGTGGGCTGTCTGCTGCTCACTGATGTGCTGGTACCGTTCATTTAGTGCCTCGCTCCTGTTGCGGTTGTTGGAGCTGGGAGGGATGTATACAGCAACTGAGCAGTAGCTGTGAATTCCCACGGTAGATAGAACGGCCGGCACTTAATAGTCATAAACTCCACCAGGGGTGAGCAGTGGTTGCAGACCACAACAGCATCGCGGCACCACGCCTCATTGATGTAAACACAAGCCCCGCCGCGGGTGTTAACCTCCCTCGATTCGAGCCTGTCCGCTCGATAGAATGTCAGCTGATCGAGATGAATAGCGCAGTGCGGAACGCTGTTGTTGAGCCATGTTTTCGTGAACACAAAAACACAACAGTCTCTTACAGTCGTCTGAGTTGAGCGTAGTAGTCGGATGTTGTCCAGTTTATTGTCCAAAGAGCGTACGTTAGCCAGTACGATGGTGGGGATCGCCGGCTTGTGTGGGTTAGCCGCTACCTAGCCCGGATACCTCCCGCACTTACCCCTTTTCTGCTTCCATCTTCGTCCGCTTGTGGCGCCTCCCGGGGGGCTGTGGCGAGAGCATCATTGGGGGTCGGTGATGGAGTGGGTCCTCCGGAGCACCGAGAATCCCTCAGCTCTGTCTGGCGTGCGCAGAGTTTAACCCTAAAAATGTGGTTCTGCCGACATCGAGCAGAAACTCACAACAATATGCGCGCTTAGAAACAAATAGACGTGACGAATACGTACAAAAACACTGCGATTCACAAGACAAAAAACACGAAAACACCATTCTGAAGGGAGAGAGAGAAGCTGCAGCGTGTGAACGCGCCGCCATCTTGGAGATGAAATCCCAGTCTTCGTTGGATATATTTAGTGCAAAATAATTTTCCAACATCTGTTAAATATTATCTGTCTCCTAGGATGGTCAAACTCAATATGAGATACATATTTTTATTTTGTATTTTTATCAATATTTTCTCAATTACAGAATTTAGCGGTATACAAAGTAGTATTTTGCCTATATTCAAAATTTAATATTTACAACATTATTATTTAAAATGTATAATTAAGTTAATTTCTGAGGAAAAATTAATAAAGTTGTGTGGCAAAAAAATATTTGTTCCTGTCTGATACTGTGACTTGACTTGATCCTTAGCAGGACTCGACTTGACTTGCTTGAGGTGAGCCACTGACTTGACTTGACTTGCTTGATTTGTTTGTACTGTGACTTGAGACTTGCTTGAGACTTGATGGTAGGGACTTGAGACTTGCTTGAGACTTGAACATGTGTGACTTGCCCCCACCTCTGCTTAGAACTGTGGAGATGACTGTGGACTTCAGAAGAAACCCCTCTGCACTCCCCCCACTCACCATCATGGACAGCACTGTGACTGCAGTTGAGTCATTCGGGTTCCTGGGCACCACTTTCTCTCAGGACCTGAAGTGGGACACTTTGTGAAAAAGGCCCAGCAGAGGTTGTGTTTCCTTCGCCAGCTGAGGAAGTTCAACCTGCCACAGGAGCTGCTGAAACAGTTATACTCTGCTATCATCGAGTCTGTCCTGTGTTCATCCATAACTGTCTGGTTTGGTTCAGCTACAAAATCAGACATCAAGAGACTACAGCGGACAGTCAGGACTGCTGAGAGGATAATTGGTGCCCCTCTGCACAGCCTCCAAGATCTTTACATCTCCAGAGTGAGGAAAAGGGCTTAAAAAATCACCTTGGACCCCTCACACGCAGCCCACTCTCTATTCGAACTGTTGCCTTCTGGCCGGCGCTAAAGAGCATTGACCACCAGAACAGCCAGGCACAAGAACAGTGTTACCCGCAGACTATATTCAGCCTGAACAATTAAATCTTTCATAATTATACATCGTCCATCACAACTGGCATATTCATACACAGAATCCAAAATTTGTACACTTGTAAACTGCACACTTTGTAAGTAACATATCTGTACATCTTTTCCTATACTTCTATTTCTGTATACAGTACATTAGGAAGTCGTGGCCTAATGGTACCGGCAGGGATTGTAGGTGGGGGGGAAGTTTTTTTTGGGGGAATGTACGGCGCTCTCTTCCACCTTCAATACCACGACTGAGGTGCCCTTGAGCAAGGCACCGAACCCCCAACTGCTCCCGCGCCGTCTGCAGCAAAACAAAAATAAATGGCTGCCCCGTGTGTGTGTGCACTTTGGATGGGTTAAATGCAGAGCACTAATTGGGTCACCATACTTGGCCACATGTCACGTCACGTTCACTTTCACATTATTTAATTTCCGGGTTTTTTTCTTCTTATATTAGTGTTATATTCCACCTACTGTGTTATTCCTTCGTATGTCTGCACTATGTCTGTACTTTCTTCTGGAAGCTCCTCTCGTCAAGTCAAATTCCTTGTGTGTGTAAATATACTTGGTAATAAAGCTCTTCTGATTATGATTCTACACTGTTTCAGCATTAGCATTCATCATTGTTCGCCACTCCTGCCACACGACCCATCAGAACAGAGCAGAGGCCCGGTTGTGGCCATTCTGCTCTATTCACACTGATAAACAGGCTCATTTATGAGGCTCCACGGGTTCTGTTCTCTCCACACGGATGGCACAAAATATCAGGGCCTGATTACACACCTGCAGTAAATAATTTCTTAATTACTTCTGCTGAAAGCTGCTCGCCGTCCGTCATTAATTACACCAGCGATACATATGGACAATATACTTCATCACAGCGCTGGGACTAACGGGCCCCTGGTGAGACTAACCCGCTTTACTCTTTGTTACCTATTCAACAGTCCTGTGACAGTAAGACAATTCTGAGAGCTCCCCAGATGCTCCCCGCTCCCTCGATTTATTAATCTGAGCCCCAGCGAGTGAGACGCAGCTAAATTACGCTGACCCCCGCCAGCAGAGCAGACGCCCATGAGGACGGGCCAGACACGCACACCTCTGAGCCGACGATAACAGCTCACATGAGCACGCCGCTATTAATCGTGCCTCGAGTCGTTGGGCTTGTTTGGGGCTTACTTACTTAAGAGCGCAATTAAAGAAGTTCGAACTGCGAGTTTCACAGCTCTTCCAGGGGTTCATCATTGTGTTTGAAGGACAGAGGAAAGTCAACTGCGCTGGAAAGAAAGAGCTTCAGAAAAAGAACCATCAAAAACTGATCGAGAATGCAGTGCCACGAGACTCAGAACTGTGCAGAAGATCACTGAAGAGTGGAAACAACTGGATCCTGAAATCAAAGCCCATTTACCTGAAAGCAGGTACAGGATTCGGTTTTCATAATCTAATGACAAAGATAACGAACATCATCAACCAAATGCATAAACACAGGACATCCCAGCAGTCAAGAGTACGGCCTGATGAGAATATGAGCTCACAGCCGGAGGGGATTGTGGGAAACCTCGGGCAGGATTTAACGACGCCAAAGGGACGATGAACGGAGAGCTGGGTTTGTCTTCCATGTCTGAAGAGAGATGAATCATGTTCTCATCCATTATTTGGACCCAGCTTAAAAGAGGAACTTTTATCCAGACACGGGCTGAGCAGAACCTTAGCAGAATCAACTTCCATGTCCAAATGATCTTAGATCATAAACAAACCACTCTATTTTCTCCCATCAGACACCTTGAGCACAGCTCCATCTGGAAACAACACGAGGTAAAACATGCGGTAAAATGGGACAGTTTGAGGAAAGCTTCCAGGAGCCTAAAACTCTTCCGGTTCCAGCTGTCTGTTCTGAGATCTGTACAGTAAGAGCTCCTGCATGCTGTATGTCTCAGTTCTAGACGCTCTCATTGCAGGGTTAGTGTTTTCCTCTCTAGCACGTCAAACACTAACGGAAGACTTCAAGCGTCTCTGAGGATTAATTTGCTGACAGCTTTGTCTTCAGCGTCTTCTTGGTGTTTGTGTCACTGAAGTAATCTCAGGTTTTCCATATTGACTTTTTCACCCTCTTCATATTGGGCAGTTTTCCAGCAGTAATCTCGTAATTGAAGCGTAATCTGCTGGTGACCGGTGCTGATGCAGTGTTTGTTTGCTGAGAGGAAAACAGAAAGTTGGCTGTTAATTAAAGCGGATATGGAGGCAGTAATCTGAGCTGAGAGCACACGCCAACATCATCACACGTGTTCAGGTTTGGGCTGAGTTGAAACCGGTCTGATAAACAGCGACGGGTAAGATCATGAAAACACTCAAAGATCAGGTGACCTGAAGGATCTTCGGTGTGTTATATGTGTGACTTTTAGATGAGATGCAGCACTTTCAGAGCAGTTTAAAGTTAGTTTTGTCAGGCAGTGTATTAGCAAACACTCACACTCCTCTTACTTTGGCAAAAACCATTGAAGATGAAGATGATTATCAAAAGCAATTATTATTTGGCCCAAAATGTTCTTTAATCGATCCATGATTTGGCCCGATGGCAGAGTGGACTGTCTGACAGCTTTGTGCTGCACTCAGGTATTTGTTGTGCTATTACATGTCATTTGTTTTTTTCCCCTTGTTTTGTTTTTGATTGTTCGCTTGTCTTCAATAATGTTTGACCAATATTAGTTAGTCTGGTAGTTTTTGCTGTTGTATCTAAATTGAAACAAGAATTGTAAAATTACACTGGTATCTAAAATTTCAGAGTCATAAACTTATTTATTAGAATACAAAGTTACATGTGTCAAAAAAAAAATTAAAGAAAGAAAAATCCTCATCGTTGAGTCTTGCAATAACATGTGAAACACACTCAAATTCCTCTGAGCACTGAATCCGGTTTGCTCATGTTCCTGTTGATTCGCACACAGATGCACACATCTCCTCCCATAATGAGTGTGGTTCTCCACAGTCCAGTGAACGCTTACAGGCCAGATCACATCTCACGCTCCACTCCACACACGCTCAATCCCAGCAGCCCTCAGCTGGCATGAGAGACACCTCCGGGCCCCTCAGGGGCCTCAGCGCAGAGCAAACCCCTCACCTCATCTCTCATGAAGCCATGTGTGAGCTATTCATCTGAGCTTCTCCACAGAAACAACAAAGCTCTGTCATAAGTGCCTGCCATAAAATCTCATAAATGTGTTTATTAAGGGTGACAGAGGGCTGTGAGGGTGAAGAAAAACACATTCTCTCTCAAAGCACAAGAAAGATGGTTGACAGTCTGCATACTGAATGACAACAGCAAAAGCTTAATCATCCCGAGATGATCTAGAGGGGAGACTCCCCAAACCAAAGCACTCGTGCTCCTCAGATCACAGCAGCTTCAGTTCAGTCTCTCACTCCTCCAGTCATTTTCATCATGTGAACGCAGCTTCAATCTACTGCAGCGAAGAAGAACCCAAATAAACACAACACAACAAATCTCCAATAAAACAACACTGCTGCTATGAGCAAGTTTGGCCCAGCTAACAATATGAGGCATGTGACTCTCATGATGCAGAAACACAGGCCATTCACTAAAACTGAACTACTAGCGCAGATGTCACGGAATTTGGGCAAATTTGGGAAGAATTAATCAAAAGTAGGGTTGAACAATGAATCGTTTCAAATGGCAATTGAAACGTGAAGTCGGCATGAAGTGCGTGTCAGTAGGTGTAGTGCATCTCAGTGTATGAGCACACTCATTTCACCACTCATTACAATATCGTCTAATACACACAAACACTCGAAGCTCTTCATTAGATCATCATTTATTAAAAAATGCTAGGGATGCACCGAAATGAAAATTACTGGCCGAAACCGAAAACCGAAAAAGAGGAAACCAAGGCCGAAAACCGAAAACCGAAACACCGAAAGAAATTATGCCAATTATTAGTACCATTGCATTTATGGCTATGACTGTGTACTAACTTTACTAAAATCAAGGCATATCAATTGCATAAGTTAATATTAAAGTTTCAAAGAATAAATCAATTACAAACTATGGAAATATTTATTTAGCACATTGCAACAATAAGTATAATAAAATAAAATTCAAACTAAAATGTTTAAATTGACCCCACTCATGTGTACATTAAATAATAATGTACAGGCCTACTGGCCTGCAGAAAGGTTTTCAAATTAAATCTTCAGCGAAAAAGAAGACGGGGAGCCCCCCGGTGTGATAAAAACAAGTGCATTTAGGTCAGGTACATTTGAAATTTTTTCTCTGTACCTACTACTACAAGAAAGTGCTTCAGAACAAGTTCAACTGCTTAAAGATACAACATATTTTCTCTGTAGGCCTAATGTCACAATAATAGTGTTATCGAACCAAGACTGAATAAAAATAAAACAAAAAAAACAAAGACTGCCATATGTTAACTGTAGAACTTTAACAACAACAAATGCACCAAGAATTGCAGATGTGCAAAGTGGATAATAAATATTTAAACACTAGACAAGCCCATTCTACTTCTTGAGGTAAAGTGGCAGGTTTTTCTTGATGAAAAGTAGCTTCTCTGCTTTATCACAGTGAAGTCTGTTCCTCTTCTCATCGAGAACATGAGCTGCTGCACTGAACAGTCTCTCGCTGTCAGTGCTTGTGCACGGAGCAGACAAGTACTTGCATGCCATCTTTGTATGTATGCATCACACTCATATCACATCTAGTTGTTTTGGATAAGAATTAGGGATGCACCGAATATTCAGCGTTTTCCTTTTCTGTGCCGCGTTCCTCTCATATTCAGCGTAGCGATCGGAATGTTTGGATTTCAGGTGATAAATTAAACCCGACGTGGAGAAAGTCTTTGCAGATGCACCCCCTCTTGAAATTTCGTCATTACATGTTTTGCAAATCGCTGTCCGTGGGCCTTTCTCAGATATACTGAAATACGTCCACACCGCAGACATGTTGCTTCAGACAAGCACGTGCAGGTCGCGGTTTCAGTTTGCGTCATCACAACATTTCGGCCGTATTGTTTCAGTGATAAAAGTCTTTCGGCCGAAAACCGAAAATGCACTTTTGGGCCATTTTTGGCCGAAAATTGTCGGTGCCCGAATATTCGGTGCATCCCTAAAAAATGCTTTAAGGAACATAACCTGATCGAGAGATTTTTCATGTTCTCACTTCAGAATCCGGAAAAATTGCAAGTAAACGCAAAATTTGGAAGGACAAATAAATCGAATTTGGGAATAAATAAGTCAATGAATTTAACTGATTAGACTTTTCTTTTTTTTTGATGACTAAAAATGTAAACCAATATAATGGAATCAAGAAAAACTATAATGGAAAACAGAATCAGAAAAAATAAAACCAATTTCACAGTAAAAAGATGACATGATGTCTTCACAAATAAAGTGAATGGTCTTTTTTTAGCTGGAAGGTGATACATATTTTAGTGCTCCGTCACTAATGATTAGACTGTTAATAATAAAGTAATTTGTAGTAAATACATAAAATCATCTGTAGTGTGGTCTCAGTAAAGAGAGCTTTGGCTTGGCTTTGAACTGCTGGTTTCCCCGCAGAGCCGGACTGTAAGCACTGTAGCATCAGGAGAGGATGGATGACTGCTGACCAAACGCACAGCCAGTGATCTTCCTGCGAGTGGAGCGGCTCTCTACCAGTGGGAACCGAGAGGACGGTCCTCAGTCGATGTTCCCGCTGCGCAGCTGCTGGATGAGGCAGTGGCCATCGTCACAAACTGACTGGGAAATCCTTCATCTGCGCTGAGCTCATGACCCAATCTCACAATAAAGCCCACAGCATTCATAACGGCAGTCGACCCGCAGGAATAACCGCCTCATATTAAGGTCAGCCGCGAGTCTGATAAGAGCCATTGTTTGCTGTCATCTGGCATCACCTCAGGGAATAGAGCCGTCCGACACCAGACGACCCTCCAGGGGCCCGAGGGCCGAGTCAGCAGGGGCCCCACCGTCAGGGGACGACACGCACGCTATGAGACTACAGCGGAGGAGACACCACCAATACCTCCTCATCTACATCAGCACAGACAGAGAAACGCTGGCCTAGTTCTCCTCAAACACATGAGAAACTACTGCCAACAGCATGCGCTAAACTGTTTGGCCCTGGAAACAATGAACATAAATAATCCACTGAACGGGATTGTGAGATAATCCCTGAAAAATGGAGACAGAGACTAACTGAGATGAGGATCCCAAACGCTCGGGATTCAACACAGACCAAAACAGATCATACAATCAATCTTACGAAGCCGCACATCAGATTACAGGCATCTTCAGAGCCAATTACTGAGCAGCAGCTCCGCTATGGCTCTCCACACTCGCTCATGCACACATCCTCAGTCCATACACACAATCAGACAGCATTACTTCCCACTGCATCCTAACAAACAGCTCCTGTATGGGGGAAATGGCACGTCACATTCTGGCTACACCGGCAAAGCATATTAAGAACCATTTATCAATTAGCTTATTACAATCCCGACAGCCATAACAGACTTAGCTTATTGTGCAGGGGCATGTTTTTTTGCCGCCACATCTTGAATTTGGGAGTCATTCTTGTTCATTTTGGTGGCATTTTTGCCCCAAACCCCCATTCATTTCCAACCCTGATTCCTGCTCATTCATGTGTGTTTTATGGAGCTCACACTTAGCAAATAGTCACATATAGTGTCATTAAATGAGGCAATTGCACGGTCCAAGGAGCGACAGCGCATGATAGTTTAAGGCTCATTAGATGAATGTCGGCCAGTCAAGCTCATACTGCACTGATAAATCCCACCATGTGTAATTATTACACCCTCTGATAAACCAGCTGGAGAAAACACACACAGACAAATCCTGCGAATCATTTCACGCTCCACCACAATACTGACTGCGACTCTAAAGACAGGGCTTGTTTGCAGATGTGAGGACTCCAAAAAACACCAAAGATCATGTGACACAAACTACGGGAGCTCTTCTCTCTCCTGACCTTCCCAGAACTAAAGGACACGAAGTTAAACTTGATAGAGCGAACACATAATTAGCTCAACATTAAGTTCTGCTCAAGGCTCAAGCTAGTTAGGAGGCTCATCATCATGGCATGAATGTCCATCAGACACCAGACTGAAGCCTTGTTAGCGTGAGGAGACTCTGAGAGGCTCAAAGCGCTGTCAGCAAGCAGAAACAGACTATTACTGGAGTAACTCTGCCTGATTTCTGCATCATCCTGCTGTTTCCATCAGCTGAGGCTGCTTTAGAAGGGCAGACTAACTCATTTGTCAGATTCGCGTTAATGGCCATCTAGTCCTCTTCAATCACTTGGGATTTAAGTGGCAGAGCAGCATCTGTCCCGTATCCATGCGTCTCCACAGAGAAGACAAATAGACGTGTCCATGCGTCCCTTCAGCAGACCACAGGCCGAACCGCAGCGCCGCCACAGCTAAACTAGGTTAGCGCTCTCGCAGGTGTGCAGCGGCGGCTAGAGGGGTCAGCGCTAGCGGGTCATCCTCCGTCTGCGGCCTGACAGAGCTCTACATCATTAGCAAGCATCCCGTCCCAGACTAACCACAGGCACGCTGAGAAACACACCGCCGACTGCAGAACGATGAGGACACAGACACTTAATAACCCCCAAATCAGCTCCAAGATGGAGAACAGGCATCGATAACGAGACAACGAAACTCTACCGACAGCAGGACGTTTCATTCATAGAAGCTAAACGCACAACATGCTAGCTCAACGCTGAGCACGAGGAACTCTCTTTCATTACTGATGGAGAACATGCTAACACTAGCACACAAGTCAAACAGGATAGAAACGATAACTCAGTAGTTACAGTCGTGTAGTGCTGGGTCGACCTCAGCTCAGTTCACCAGAGCAGGACTGCAGTTTGTACTGAATTGATCTTTATAATGCATTTATTGTTTAGAATCAATTAAAATGGACTCCATCTCAAAAGTGCACCGTTTTCATGCTTTCAGGCTCAGGAGGTCAGAGTTTCAGAAGATCCAGGAAGGTCAGGTGAAGCCTGGAGCTCAAACCGTCTTTAGCTTCATGTTTCCACACAGACTGCAGCCAAAGGCGAGATGCATTATTTATGTGTAAATATAACACCAACACAATGTGAACGGCATTCTACAGAGATATATTTAATACGTGTGACAACTGAAATGAATTGAAGAACATCCGAATTAATTTAAATGTTAATGGAGTTGAGTGGAGCCTCTCTGGAGACAGACGGCTGATATCACAACCAATGAAGCTGAATATCAATGAGAGAATCCAAGGTCGAATTCTCATCAACAGCAATCGCGGGACATGAAGAGACTCTGGTGTTAGACGGTGAAATGTGTTTTATACACACAGAACAGTTGCTGTTTGTTTACCTAAACATCTCTGAACGCTTCGTCTGCCCAGAAACTACAGGGTCTTGTGTGGAAATAAATGCATCTGGTGTTTCGTTTTGTCTCTCTTCCATAACGTGCTCCAGCAGCGGTGAGGAATTGCTGACGGCACAGCTGCTCTGGACTGGAGCGCAGCCAATGGGAACTCGCTAAACTAGCCAAAGCCATAAGCTAATGTTTTTCACATGACACGTCTCTCTGATCAGAGCCAGAAAGAGCTGCATGTGCCGCTGGTCACAGCATTCACGAGTGACTCTCTCTGTAGCACGAGCCTACTCTAAGTTCATTGTATGAGTGTATAATGACAATACAAGGCATTCATTCATTGGTCAAGAGCACATCAGCACCCATCGTCTCACAGCATCTAACGGGCATGAGCACAGCGCTTGTAAGAATCCATGTGAAGATAAAACATGTCACCTGCGCTCTTTCATTTCATCAGTCTGTACATCCCATAATCCTCAGCAAACGGTGCGTGTCCATCTGCTGAACCAACTCAAAGTGCCACCTGATATGCCACTGTAACTAACCACTAAATGACAAAAGAGCTGGAATTACTGAGACTGATTGCTGCATCACATTCACTGTTCTTAGTAGATGTTGACATGGTTCCAGTGATGTACACAGAAGAATCCAGGCAGCAGATGCGTTCAGGCTTGTCTGAGTGACTGAGTGAACCGTCTCCAGCAGGTGTCAAATACTCTTGTGTTTCTGGAAGAGTTCATGTGTTCATCTGACCTTTGCTTTATAGCAACACTGAGCTTCTCCAGAAATCATTCCAGCTGCTTCAGGCTTCAGTAAACAAGCTCCTGCAAACCCACCCCCATCAAATGAAACAGCCGCTATCAGCGATCTGGGAAAACGGTCACAGAGGAGCAGAAAAACCAACATGGAGCTCAAGAACAAAACACAAAACTAAACACGTAACTGCAGAGAAAAGCCCCATCTTACCGTTATATAAGCTCAAAAACACAAACATTGTAGAGAAAAGTGTACATCGTAATCAAGTCAACCAAGTTAAAGCCATGAAATGACATTCTGATGCATTTCTGAGTGAACCAGACCTTTACAGAGAGACTAACCAGTGAGAAGTGGAAAAATAAGAGGGACTGAAGAAAACATTCAGAGGCAGAGCAAGTGAAAAAAGATTAAGATCAGCGTCGGCGCCACGGGGGGCCTGAGTGCCGTCTCCATAGTGGGCGCCTGATTTTAGTCGGTGGGGCAAGGTACCGCCCTGGGAAGCTCTCCCAGGCTGTTAAATACACAGATTAAAAGCTAAATGTTTTCATTTCGGTTCGTTCTTAGCTAAATATATATTTTTTTTTCGTTCAGGTTATGCAGAGCAGAATAAGAACGGTGCTGCATTTAGAAAGAATTCTTATTAACTTTGCTATTATTCTTGAACTTTCGAATTATGCCTTTACTGTATGACCAAAAATGAGTGAGTAGTGTATTTGATGTTTCAGCTGTTTGATCGTGCCGGCGCCTCACGCGCACACTAAGCTACTGCATTCATCTGAAACAGCAGCCGTTCACCGTGCCGTTCGGCGCGAGACCCGGTGCCGGTCCACTGTGGCATATTTTTGCTCATTATGATATTTTTCTTTCGATACTGGAACGCGCGTGAACTACAAAGCCTATTTGACCTAATAAGGCTAATAGTTTAGCTTCAGCTACATCTCGAATATGGTCACATTTGGATTTGTGCCTGAGAGAAGTAAGCCCAACTTTACCTTACGTTTCTTTATAAATTAATTTGTTTTGGCATGTTTATTGCTAAGCATATATTATTATATACTGCAATTATATTTATCCATTAGAATTATATATATTTAAATTCTTTTTCTGTTCTGATACGGTTAAATTTATAGGATTTGTTGTAAAGTGAGGGGAACTAAATAGTGTTCATAATGTTGGTACATTACAACATTATATTAGGCCTGCCTTATTATTTCTGAAAATGCAACTTAAACGAGACGTTTCTTTTTAAACAAAATTATTGTGTTTTTAAAAGCAGCCGCAAACGAAAACATGCGATTAATCTGTTAAAATGTGTTACTGTGGGTTAACACATGTACATTAGTAGGCTATTCTTATGCTTGGCTTCACAGACAGCAACAGAGTCTGGGCCAAATCTGGTTTACATTCACTTTTGTTTTTTTTCAGTCTTGATTGCAAATGTTTTTTTTTGTTTTTTTTATGTAGCCTACGATGGATAATTAAAATTAAAATCAGGCGTGTGTATTTATAACAATATTACTACATATTACAATATTAATATTACAATATTATAACAATATGAAAAACCCAATCTTAAACTAAGGGCTCCCCTCACATTCTTTTTTTTTTTCTTTTTTTCAGATATGGAAGCAACTCAAAATGTTGATCAAGATGTCAAAAATAGTTGTATCTATAGGTCTATACAGCAAAACTAGAGCTTCCAGTGGGTTATTTTACGGAGCTGTAAACACGGGAATCTCCGATCGCATGCAATCTTTGACGAACACCCAATTCATATATCAAACTAGGCTATATGTTATTAAATTGTACATAGGCTATATATCAGGTTATTTTATTTACAAGTTTCATGTTTGTGTTAATCCTGTTTTTTTCCCCGTTGCATCTGAAAATGACTTTCAGAAAAAAAATTGCGCCCCAAAAAGTGCGGCTCCTCCAATAAATTGTGCCTGCCCCCTCACTGTGTGCGCTCTGGTGCCGACCCTGACTAAGATAAAAGACTTTTCACTTCACTTTTACTAGAATAGAGTGTATGTTGAACGTCACCTGACCAAACCCGGAAAACAGGTCTCATCGCTTCCGCTTGTCAGAGAACGTGACGGAATAAATAATAGCGATATCTATGGATTTTTATTACATTTTTATATATAAATGTTAGTGAAAAGAATAAAAAGAAAAAACTTTCAGATATCAGTCCACATATGTGATGGACATTGGTTATGATAGTCTTTGGTATCTACTTTGAAGGCATCTTGAGTAAAACTGCTTCATATTTAACTAAGCATATGCAAAATGCTTGAAGCGGAAGCGACGAGACCCGGTTAACAGAATACGGAAGTCTGTTGCGCATAACCCCTACAACAGACACAACATGATAAGATTACAGCAACAAACAATCTCTCTGTCTAATCAATCAAACATCACAGCCAATCAGAAGAGTGTGTGGGCGGAGCCTCTCTCACACTCTCAACAGCTGATAAATACATACGTTTTAACATAATTCTAAATACATACTGAAAGACTGAAACCCTTTTTTCATTAAATATATTTCACAGTTTGAACGTTGTTGTTTCCTTTAAGTTATTTTTAAGCTCCGAGGTAAATTCCATTGTAAATTTCTTTATGGATATTGAAGTCATGAAAAGTGAAACACAACTCAAATTCAATGAATGACATACAGTGGGTACGGAAAGTATTCAGACCCCCTTAAATTTTTCACTCGTTGTTATATTGCAGCCATTTGCTAAAATACTTAGTTAATTTTTTTTTCCTCATTAATGTAACACACAGCACCCCATATTGACAGAAAAACACAGAATTGTGACATTTTTGCAGATTTATTAAAAAAAAAGGAAATATCACTTGGTCCTAAGTTTTCAGACCCTTTGCTGTGACACTCATATATTTAACTCAGGTGCTGTCCATTTCTTCTGATCATCCTTGAGATGGTTCTACACCTTCATTTGAGTCCAGCTGTGTTTGATTATACTGATTGGACTTGATTAGGAAAGCCACACACCTGTCTATATAAGACCTTACAGCTCACAGTGCAGGTCAGAGCAAATGAGAATCATGAGGTCAAAGAACTGCCTGAAGAGCTCAGAGACGGAATTGTGGCAAGGCACAGATCTGGCCAAGGTTACAAAAAATTTTCTGCTGCACTTAAGTTTCCTAAGAGCACAGGGGCCTCCATAATCCTAAAATGGAAGACGTTTGGGACGACCAGAAAACTTCCTAGAGCTGGCCGTCCGGCCAAAACTGAGCTATCGGGGGAGAAGAGCATTTGTGAGAGAGGTAAAGAAGAACCCAAATTATCACTGTGGCTGGGCTCCAGAGATGCAGTCGGGAGATGGGAGAAAGTTGGAGAAAGTTGTAGAAAGTCAACCATTCACTGCAGCCCTCCACCAGTCGGGCTTTAGTGGCCCGACGGAAGCCTCTCCTCATTGCAAGACACATGAAAGCCCGCATGGATTTGTGAGATGGTGAGAAATAAGATTCTCTGGTCTGATTAGACCAAGATAGAACTTTTTGGCCTTGATTCTAAGCGGTATGTGTGGAAAAACGCCGGTCTACTAGCTTGCATATGATCACCTGTCCAATACAGTCCCAACATTGAAGCATGGTGGTGGCAGCATCATGCTGTGTTTTTTTTTTTCAGCTGCAGGGACAGGACGACGGTTGCAATCGAGGGAAAGATGAATGCGGCCAAGCACAGGGATATCTTGGACGAAAACCTTCTCCAGAGTGCTCAGGACCCTCAGACTGGGCCGAAGGTTTACCTTCCAACAAGACAATGACCTAAGCACACAGCTAAAATAACGAAGGATTGGCTTCACAACAACTCTGTGACTGTTCTTGAATTGCCCAGCCAGAGCCCTGACTTAAACCAATTTAGCATCTCTGGAGAGACCTAAAAATGGCTGTCCACCACCGTTTACCATCCAACCTGACAGAACTGGAGAGGATCTGCAGGAGGAATGGCAGAGGATCCCCAAATCCAGGTGTGAAAAACTTGTTGCATCTTTCCCAAAAAGACTCATGGCTGTATTAGATCAAAAGGGTGCTTCTACTAAATACTGAGCAAGGGTCTGAATACTTAGGACCATGTGATAAATTTCATTTTTTCTTTTTTATACTGCAAAATTTTCAACAATTCTGTGTTTTTCTGTCATATGGGGTGCTGTGTGTACATTAATGATGGGAAAAAATTAACTTCCATATTTTAGCAAATGGCTGCAATATAACAAAGAGTGAAAAATTTAAGGGGGTCTGAATACTTTCCGTACCCACTGTAAGTGTCTGTGTGCTGTATGTCATGTGAGACAGACATGAGAGTGTGGCGTGAGCATCAATCACAGCACATCCGAGCCCAGAGTAACGGTGTCCGTCAGCGCGCGAGGATCTGAGCTCTGAGACCACATAAGAGGCTGGATGACGGATGGGACGTCACACCTCACAAAGAGCTCTCTATCTGCACAGCCTCTTAATGTCAGGCCTGATGTCAGAGGGGCCCGAAAGCAAATTAAAAACGGCTCTGGAGTCGACTAAAGACAGGCCGACACACTTGAGCTCTGCTGCTGTTTGAGCTGATAAAGCTCAGAATTTTTTTTTTTTTTAAAAAAAAAAAAAAAAAAAATTTTTTAAAAAAAAAAAAAATTTTTTTAAATTTTAAAAAAGTAAAAAAACAAAAAAACAAAAAAAAAAAAAAAAAAAAAAAAAAAAAAAAAAATTTAACATAGAACGCAAATGAAATCAAGAGATCTGACCTATAAATCCAGCCGCATACAAACACGAGCTTTATTTGAAGAGCGGTCGTGTGTTTAACTTCAGCTAATGACTCATTTACGCCACGTGTGAGTGTTTGACAGAAACGCTCCAGCAAAGACTCTGATCAGTACACTTCCCTCATAACAGCTTTATATAAGCAGAGAAGATGAATCGACTTGTGTGTGTAATCCTGGCACACACGGCTCTCTCGCAGGACTAACACTCGAGTGTTGATCCAGATGACGTTCAGTGTGGCCGTGTCTTCATGAGCGCTCCTGACATACAGATGATGCTCCTGTTGGGCAGATCAAGCATTCAGGCATCTGAACGCCTCCTTTAACCTGTTGCCATTAGCAAACGAAGCATGAAACAATCATAGATACACAATCAAAAGCAACGCTCTCAAGAGACGAGAGCCCTAGAGAGTGCACTGCTGAACCCCAGAGAGCATCAGGTTATTAAAGATCTCACGCGTGTCTCGTCAGCTCCTTCTGTGTTGAGATGAGCGTAGGGAGTCTGACGAACAGACAGACGTCACGATACTCCTGAATCAGCGAGTTCTCACAGCTCATAAACAACATGACCCACTCATACCTGACCTTACACAACCACATCTCAAGAACTACAGCAAACACAATCAGACTTAGCCTGGCTCCTGTCCCAACATGAGCGCTCATAGCATGTGAACACAAAACTCACTCCAGCTCCTGAGCTGCCGGAATGGACTCGGACGCGTTCGGTGTTCACATCCTAACAAAAACAGACCTTAAGACAAAAACACTCTGAACGACCGAAGACAACCATCTGGAGTCAGTCCTGATCTCAGATCCAGTCTAAGTGCACTGATTTTTGATCTTCTAATGTAAATGCATCCCAGCAGCAGACAGGTGTATCTGATCTCTCATCAGGACTCTTGGTTTGCGCCGAACGCTGTCCAAGCATCAGAGCCAGTCAGAGTCTGTGGTTTGGTTACCATGGCAATGACCCCTAATCATCGTGCCAGCACAGAGATGAACTCAATTTCACATGCTGAGGGAGACGCCACACGTCTGCACAGAAAACCTGCTCCAACAGGAGATTTCTTTCCATTCGGAGCAGGAGAGTGTGTGTTACCGCTGAAGTCTCCTGTCTCTAATGCTGAGGCCTTGCGTTCGCCAGCCAGATGACACACGTCATGTTAACAGAAAACTGGACAAAAACACATCAAGAAGCATCACAGCTACAGACGGGTGCTTGGAAACAACAGTCTGAATTATTCAAGTGCTCCAACAGGAGATTTCTCAAAATATCTTCTGAAGTAGTCATTCAGATGGTGAGGAGAGACGCACACATCCGCGTCAGCTCTGAATGAAATGAGGGAAAGTAAAAGCTCACTTTGGGGTGAACTATCCCGTTAGCACAGGTCTGTTTTTCTTTTTGTAGCTGACTGGTCGTAGCATTCACTGATCTGAGCTCATGCAAGGTGTCACACAACAAAGAGCATCCACTTTTGGTGCAGTTGTGATACCCTGTCTGAGCAAAGTCTCTAAGTTTTAGTCTAATGCAATAATATTAACTAACATTTTCAGGGAAAAGAAAAGACATGAGAAAAAAGAAAAACACATGTTCAAGTCCCAGTACAAACAAATCTAGCAAATCAAGTCGAGTCACAGTACTAAACAGGAACAAGTTTTTTATTTTCACCACAACCTTACTTATTTTTTACTCAGAAACAAACGTTCTTAATTATACATTTAAAAATATCATTTTAATATAACATTTTGAGAATAGAAATATGAAATGAAATGATATTTTTAATTATGAAATCAAATCCGCCAGTAGGTGGCAAAACACGGTCGTATCGAGTGAGTCACAGAAGCGTCACATTTTCTTCAAGTTAAACCAAACTTTTATTTTGACGGGTTGCTGTGAAGTCCTTTGAGTTTCTGTGTGTATATGATATGACGATAGTTTTGCTCAAAAGAAACAGTCAAATGCTCATGAAGTGACTCTCAGAGCAGTTCTAGAGATTATGTTCATGTCGTCATGTACTCATATATTGGGGTGGCAGAGGCTGAAAAGTGTGTGTGTAGTAAACAGCACTGCGCTTCATTCACACACAGACACACAGAACATGCAGGATTCATATTCAAACCGTCTTTTGTGGCTTAATATTCACAGACACTCATCCATATCGCGTTTTAATTCAAGTGTACTGACCTACTTTTGATTTATTCATTCAAAATTTGGCTAATTCCGTGACATTCCGAATTATACTGAAACTTAATTTTTTATGACTGGATTCCATCCGTGTTTTCCACAGAGCGGGAATCACAGGGCCCCAAGTGTGTTTGTTCGTGCACGTCTTACCCTGTATTGATGGAAATGATTTCAATCAGCGGGTTCTTCCTGATCTTGGGCAGATCCAGCCGCGCTCCTCCCAGACGCTTGCCTTTCTCCTTCTTCTGACCCAGCAGACGCACGGAGTGACCTGCAACACACACACACACACACACACCACACACACACACACACATGCTCATCACACAGGACAGAATGACCACATACAGACTGATGCCCAAGAGAAGATAGAACAAAGCATTGTGCTCAGTTCCAACAATCACACATTAGCTTCAGGCCACGAGAGAGAGAGAGAGAGAGAGAGAGAGAGAGAGAGAGAGAGAGAGAGAAAGAAAGAGAGAGAGAGTGAGAGAGAGAGCGGCCATGTGCTGTCATTCCCCTCACATCTGCCGCTATTCAGCTGTGAGCGTCTGCCGCGTGTCGATCGAGATGGATGGAGCAGATATTGAGACGTGGCCGTGAATTCATCCCCACTCATTCAGAGTTTAGAGCAACAGAACAATGAGAAGCCCTGAGCTGAGCCCTGCAGATGTTCACACACACAGCTCACATTACAACAGCATGGAAATGAACTCTGATTCCTTGAGATGCAGCAGTAGCAATGAGAAGAGACGGAGATCTCTGAGGAACGGCACGCTCACACCCAAACAACCTGATCCACACACACAATCCCTTTATTCACACAACAATACACGAGTATCCCCATCATGACTTGAAACAAACAATCCTAAATAAAGGAATAACAGGGTCTTTGACATGCAGCCAAACATTTTGAGCCTGATGGGTGTTACTGCACAGAAGCATCATGGGAACTGTATCGATTGGGGGTTAATAGCGATTCTGAAAGGCCTTGAGACATCCAGTGCATTTTTGTGATCTAAAGTGATTTTCTTCAAACACACACAAACCATTAACTGTATTTATCAAAGAATAATCATAAGATCTGAATATCATTTTCAGGACTGACACAAATCTAACACACACAGTCTGACAGTAAAATCACAACTGAGAAAGCTTTTTCTTCCACAGAGCACAAGACTCTTCTCCGTGTGACTGCAGTGCTACTAATATTCCACGTCTTCTGAAGTCAGGTGACGCTTCGTGAGAGAAACAGCTGTTTGCTGAAACTCTTCCCCACCGCAGCTGCGCTCAAACCTCAACCTCACATTATGACTACAAAACACCAACCTGCTCTGGAGAGAGAGAGAGAGAGAGAGAGAGAGAGAGAGAGAGAGAGAAGAGATCCTCTCATGCTAACACACAAAACACACACGACACCCGCTCGCACTCACTCACTCACACACACTCTCTCTCTCTCTCACACCCACGCACACAGTACACACACACACATCTCGTCCCTTCGCTACCACACACACACACACTCTATCTCGCTCACACACACACACACACTCTCTCTCTCTCACACACACACACACACACACACACTCTCTCTCACACACACACACACACACAGTCACAACACACACTCTCTCTCGCATCACAACCACGCACTACAAATCCTCGCAATCTCGCTCAAACAACACACACACACACTCTCTCGCATCACACCACCCACACACACTCTCGTCTCTCACCACACACGATCCACACTCTCTCTCTCGCTCACATCACACAAAACACTCTCCTCAGCTCAGCTCACAACACCACACACACACACACAACACACACACTCTCTCTCTCTCTCACACACACAGTCACACACACACAGTCTCACACCCACACACCACACACACACTCTCTCTCTCCTCTCTCACACACACACACCACACACTCTCTCCCTCACACACAACTATCGCTCGCTCTCACGCACACACACGATCCTCATCTCCTCGACTACACACACCCTCCTTCACTCTCACCACATACCGGCACACTCTCTCTCTCTCACACACACACACACTCTCAAACACAAACACACACACACACACAACTCATACGCTCACACACCGATACACCACCCGCTCCTCGCTCACAACCACACCCCACACTCTCTCGCTGCACACACACAACCACTCACCATCTCGCGACTCGCTCACAAGCCACACACACACTCTCACTCACTCACACACACCACACACACACGCCTCTCGTTCTCTCTCTCTCTCTCACACACACACTCGCCACTCACACACACACACACGCGCTTCGCACCCACAACCCCCACACACTCGCCTCTCTCTCTCTCTCTCACACACACCACACACACTCTCTCTCTCTCTCACACACCAACACACCCACACACTCTCACTCACTCACTCACAAACACACAAACACACACACACAAACTCTCATCCACACACCAGACAGAAGCTCACACACTCAAGCGACACTCTCCCTCTCTCACACACACACACAGACCCACACACTCTCTCTCCCAGTTCTCCCTATGTCTCGCCCCAACAGTATTCACTCCATCTCTGAGTGATACTGGCTCATCGAGATGTCTCACCACGACACTCGCTGCGCGCGCTCTCTCCACAAGGTCTGCACAAGGCCAAAAGACACACCACCTGGAGAAGAGTCAAACACCACACCACCACCTCTCTCTCTATGACTCTTCGTCATCGTCGATCACTACTCACATCACTACAACATAAGAAATTCCCCACAACCAGCACACGCTCTCCTCTACTGCGTCACCACACGACCAGCCTCCTACTGGGATTCCGGGAGACACTCACAACACTGTGACAACATAAGATTCCACACATCACTCGTCAATAACATCTAGTTTGTGGAATCAGCGTTACGCCTGCTCACTACTACACTTCACTCAGAAAGGCTCTCCAGAACATCTCTCGTGTCGCTCACGTGACACTATCACACGCCAGCAACACTTTCTTACGAACATCATCACGTCATACATAACGGCCACCACCATGTTTGGGAAAACACTTACCAACAAAGACCCACCTCACACATCGATAAGAAATCCTCATTACGTTGGAGCTCACTACGACACCAGTCGATGTCAGCACAGAGCTCGGGGCGTCTCGACTATCAAGGACCATCGTCCATACACTCGCACGCCTTCCCTTCCTTCTTCTCACTCACGGTTAAACCAGCTGACACCACACACACAACAATCCAAATTCACAAGCGTCTGTCACAGTTCGCCGGTACCAGGGAATCACAGAAACGCGCGAGGCGTCTCAACCCAGTCAAACAGCACAGCAGACCAACATCCCCAGCACACGACACGCTTCCAGATTCGCGTGGTCCCGCCGCAGCCCACCAACAACGACACACCTCCGTCCTCGACGAAACGCGGGACAACAGGCTACACACAGCACCATAACTCTCATCAGCCGAGCGGGCAAAAGCCGAAACGGGGCGCACACACTCGGAAGTGGGCCACACACACTCTTCATTCCAGGCGTTGGGACGTCTCGGTCCGACAGACCTCAAGCCGGCTCGATGACAGGAAAGGTCGTCTTCACACACCTAGGAGCACCACACACTCACTATCTGACGGGAGTCCGCCGCCACGAGAGAGACGGAGACGACACATCAGGAGTATGCGGTCTCACAGCTGCCCCGGTCCACCTTGAGACATCTGAGCACACACACAGCACGCGTCACCACTCTCCTTCTCGTGCTCACACAACACTCTCCCTCACACACCCCAACACACACTCGTCTATCCTCATCTCACACCACACAACCACACACACACACTCTCATCTCCTCACACACACACACACGACACAAACACACACACACGCCTACACACTCTCTCTTCGTCCAGAAATCCTGCACCACACACCAGCGACACACACACACCACTCTCGCGGTCCACGACACACACAACTCTCTCCTCGTCTCTCATCACACACCCACCTGCAGATGCCCGTCGTCTCTCCATGTCCAGCACACAACTCCGCCACAAACTGCTGTCCGTACTCACTCTGCGGTCACCCACACACACCCACACAACCACACACACACCTCGTCTCTGGACATCCCTCGTCGGGCCTTCGTCATCACACCACAGCGCGCCACCTCTCGACTCACCGCAACTGTGACCACACAACACAGCCGCGCCACCCCGGCCTCTCACTCGCCTCACACAGGTCACCCACACACACGCTCTCAAGTTCTCTCGACCACACACTCTCGTCAGTTTCCCGCTCACAACACACTCTCTCTCGCTCAAACACTACACACACTCTCCTCGTCGCTCTCACACACACACCTCTCTCTCTCGCTCTCACACACACACACAACACTCTCCTCGCTCACACACACACAACACCACGCTCTCGCTCACCAACACACACACACCTCTCCTCCACTCGCTCACACACAACACACAGCACACACATCTCTCGCTCCCACCATCACACACACACACCTCTCTCTCGCTCACACACACACACAAACACATCTCTCTCCACTCCAGTCTCACACACCCACACCAACACACTCTCTCTCCGCTCACCTACACACACACTCCACTCCACTCAACACCCACACACACACACTCACCTCTCTCAGACACACACACACTCTCTCTCTCTCACACACACACATTCTCTCTCTCTTTCTCTCTCTCTCACACACTCTCTCTCGTCACACACACACACACACTCTCTCTCTCTCTCTCTCACTCTCTCACTCACTCACTCACTCACACAATCACACACACACACTCACACAATCACACTCTCACACACACAATCACACTCTCACTCACTCACACACACACACACACACTCTCTCTCTCTCACACACACACACACACACACGCACTCTCCTGCTCTCACACCAACACTCTCTCATCTCTCACACACACACAACACCACTCTTCTCTCTCTCACACACACAACAACTCCTCACTCACATCACACCACCACACACACTCTCTCACCTCTCTCCATCAGCACACACACACTCTCCTCACCTCACCACACACACTACACACACCTCTCTCTCATTCTCCGCTCCACCACCACAAGCACGACTCTCTCTCTCTCTCTCTCACACACACACACACACACACTCTCTCTCTCTCACACACACACACACTCTCTCTCTCACACACACACACACACTCTCACATCACTCACTCCACCCACACCTCTCCCTCTCTCTCGCACACAACATACACAACCACGGACACACACTCTTCTCACACAGGAACTAACACACACTCTCACTCACTCACACACCACACACACACACTCATCTCTCCTCTTTCGGCTCTCACAGCATCACCCACACTCTCTTCTCTCTCTCTCTCCCACACCTCACCACCACCTCTCTCTCTCTCTCACACACACACACACTCTTCTCTCTCACACACACACACACACTCTCTCTCTCACACACACACACACTCTCACTCACTCACTCACTCACTCCCTACATTTAATTACATCATTTGATTTCTGCTACCAGACACACGTGTAATCAAATCTGCTAAATAATTCACACAACCATCTACATGCAAATAATTGAAAGAAAAGATCTGAGGCCAGAGGTGTGACATGTAATTTACTGATCCACCGGCTCTGAGAGTCTCCAGCGCCTCGATCCTCTGGGAAACAGAGCGGGAGGACAAAGAGACGGACAACATCGCACAGAACCCAACCAAACACCCAGTTACAGTCAGAGGAAAACAAACAAGCTCCGCAGACACCGAGACCTGCAACTGATAAAGAACTTCAGAAGTCATGTGTATATGTAATGCTCTGCTCTTAAACACACAGCAGTTACAGCAGCAGCATTTTCATCTTTACTGACATGAAGCACAAACAGCACTGACCTGAAACAAGCAGACCTGCACATTCACCAGAAAGAGTGTGATCACAGCAATGCCACGAGGAACCAAGTGCTGCATCAGTGCTTCCTTATTTTAACATGAACTCTATTAATCCGTAATAATAGTTTAGTTTTTTTAGCTTTTACAACTGATACACAAATTGCATCATGAGCAGCGCACAAGTCTTGACACATCTCAATGGAGTCTGAAGTTAATCTGATTACTCTACACTCTAAGAAGCATTTATTCTACATTGTAAATTAGATTGAACTGTGTGCATCAATACATTTCATTAAAAGCTGAAAATGAACATCTCGTCTATAATATTGGATGAATATTTGACGTAAGGCTCTGATCTGGTCAAGCCCTTATGTCATAACTCACTAAACACGATTCTCTAGAACAGACCACAGAAATCTGGCTGTACTGAAAGATTGGTTGAATTACTCTAGTGGGATGTTCTGGCTTCACTTCTATAGTGGAAGGAAGTGTCCATCTTTTGTACAGTCATGGTTCAGCATCACATCAAGTCACATGAAGCAGGACATCATGAGGATCTTCTCACGCTTCAGCTGTGATTCACACACATTCTGAGCACATCAGGCTAGACAAACCTAGGTCTGGAGTTCTGCTCTGACACACAGCAGATCTGAGCTTGGCCCAGAGCATTCTGGGATCACGTTCAATGCGAAGGATTCATGTGTAATGTAGGCAGCGCACTAGGATTTGACCAGCACTCTAGCCATAATAACGCTTCCTCCAGTGAGTCAGTGTTCTGGTGTGAATCAGGAGAGAAATCTGCACAGATCAAGCACCATTTACAAGCCAAAACAGCTCTGAACAAATATGTGGCTGGATTTTGATGTGAGAGGCAACAGGAGATGCACTTTTTCACTGGAGGAAGATTTATTATGGATTATGAACTCATATTTTAGATATTAAAAACATCTTAATGCTGGATGTGTTTCAGCTTTTGTCTTCTCCAGATGTTAACTGATGGACTGGAGTGCTGTGGATTATTGTGATGTTTTTATCAGCTGTTTGGACTCTCATTCTGACGGCACCCATTCACTGCAGAGCATCCATTGCTGAGACACTGATGCAGTGCTACATTTCTACAAACCTGATGAAGAAACAAACTCATCCTGATCCTAATTTGTCATCAAAATGTTCATTTTTGGGTGGACTATTCCTTTAAGTGTGTGAAACACAGTGAACATTGAAGAGCTTCCCTTCACAGCTGATTTGAGTGCTCAAGGTACTGATGTGGATCAGCTCCTCCTGTACATCATGCTGCTGTATTTCTCTGTCGCTGTGGGGGGGCGAGATGCTTCTTCCTCTTTCATGCGGCTGTAGTTTGATCAAGTGGACAGGCAGAGGCAGCGGTCAGCCTCCGGTCTCCTCCTGACGCTCACAGCGGGAGAACTTCACCTCCACACCTCTGATCAGATGAACAGAGAGCCAGAGAAACAGGCAACTCCACACTCCTGCTAACAATGCTATTTAAAAGTCTCTTGTTTTACCCTCAGTGTTGAGCAGCGGTCTGCTTCAGCTGTTCAATGAAACAAAAAGCTCTGTGGGGTGTGTGAGAGAGAGAGAGAGAGAGAGAGAGAGAGAGAGTGTGTGTGTGTGTGTGTGTGTGTGTGTGTGTGTGTGTGTGTGTGTGTGTGTGTGTTGTGTGGTGTGTGTGTGTGTGTGTGTGTGTGTGTGTGTGTGTGTGTGTGTGTGTGTGAGAGACTGACCTTTGATAGCCTCGTCCACAACCTCCACCACTCGATCGATCTGCTGGACCTACAGAGACACAGAGAGACACAATGAGAACATCAGCTGAGGATCTTCATGTGAATCCAGCCGTTCCTCACACACTCTGCAGGAGAACAGATGTGGTGTCATGATGGTGTGTGTAGACTGACAGATGATTCAGATCAAGCTCCTCTCATCTCTGAACAGCAGCAGATCAGTCACTGCTTTTGACCATATTCATTATGAGGTAATTAAGAAGCTGTCTGATGAAGGGAGAACCAACAGACGTGCAATTGCTTCTTTGGCAAATTAAACAGGAAAATGTGACGGATGTCTGACGGTTCCACTGACGAGTCTGTCCTGAGGATGAAGGACGGTGATGCTCTCAGCAGACTATAAACACAGCACTGCATGGACACGGTTTGAGCTGAAATACTTTAGTGCTAAAATAGCATTACAATACTACAAAATATCAAAGTCTCATTTATTTGTACAAAAAGAAGCACTTTTACCAGACACAGTGCTGAAGCTGAAGACAGTGGATGATGCTGATGGTTGGTGTGATTCTCTACACCTGAGCGGAGACACCTGTGAACTTGAGCTAAATGACTTTTGAAATAAAATTTATACAATATAGTCACTTCACATATGAAATCAGTTGACGGAGTCAGTTATAGTTTTGTGTCACTATACAATATTTCACTGACCAATCAGAACCCAGTATTCCAGACAGACAGGACGAGACGGCTGATTCTTCAGAAACTCGTTTTCGCACATTTCCACATTTTAACACCCATCAACACTGCACCGTTTCGTTGTTTGTCACTCCAGTCTAAACTATCGCAGAGAGAAAAAGGAGGCACTCAAGAAAAAGAAAGACAGAATGGCAAATGGAGTGAGAATAAAGAGGCCTGTAATGGTGAGAGTCGGCTGGAGGTGCAGATCTTTCCTCCGCTGAGCTCATTTCTGCATGGAGGCGGTGAGATTGCAGGAACAGATCTACAGTATTAAAGGGAATTTGTGTCCATTGTGTGGCGCACCCTGCGGTTAAATGGCCGACCCGAGGCCGCCGGGGCCATTAATTCAGCTGTACTGTGGGCCGAGAGACGGAGCGCAGACCCGGGCCTCCACCAGCTGCAGTTACATGAGTGAAAAACACTGGAACAGAAATCAATTCTGCTCTAATGGGAGCTCAATCTCAGGCCACTCTGGCAGCGGCTGCTGGGAGAACACACTTCAGCTCCGAGCGCAGCGGGACCGGCTCTCAATGCAGCTCTCCAGAAGTGCGTCAAAGAGCCAGAAGAAAGGTAATTTTATTGAGTGGACTCTTTCATGTGCTGGCAGAGATGTTCGGGACTCTGTTTAGCATTACCGGTGTGTTCCTCCCTCGACTGCAGCCTCACGCTTTTAATCCAGCCCTGGACCGAAGAACTTCAAAATCAGATGTCTGACTCCCCACAGCTATTGTTTTAAACAAACTACTTGAAAGCAACGAGGGACGATGTGGAAGTCTGTTGTCTAGACAAAACAAAGATGTGCTGGGTAACTTCATCAAACAGTTCGAGACCTCCAGACAAATCTGGGCTGCGCTTCGGTCCGCTCACGCACAGAGCAACTGTGTTTGCAGTCGTGGTCCTGCTGCACTGTAAGGTTAAAGACGGCCTTTTCGTAGCTTATCTGTAATATCCAGAGCCCCGGACAAAAGCAGAGCAGGTCCGTGTGTCTTCGTCTGTGATGGAGAAACATTTCTGGTGCGGTTCTCCTGGATCTGCTTCATCTGCAGCGGTGAACACAGCACCGCTCAAGCCAGCATCACACAGCACTGGGAAGATGTTTAGGGGTTCAGGGGCTGACAGTCTCACATGCTCTGACTCACCTTAGGAAAAAAACACTACTTTGTAAATGTAAAGTATAAAACAAAACTGAGATCTGTCATATTCACACCGGTACAGTATCCTCATTCAGACCGGTTCTGGTTTCACTGGTATTAGCTGTGGTTGAACGTTAGGTGGTTCTGTGTGTTAATATATTCCCCGCGCAGCTGTCTACAGGCGTGTACTGGCCGCCGGAGCGAGCGAGACCTCCCCCATATTAGATGCTGTTATACAGTCGTGTGATATGAGAACAGGTTCTGTAGTGATGCTGCTGAAAACAGCCACAACAATGATAAAACTGGAGAACACCAATACATAACTACAAGCTTATCAATTCAGCACCACAGTAATTTAACTTGCAGTTATTAACACTGTACGGATAGCCTATGGAACCGTCATTACTTATATTAAATATTGTGGAATATTTTACTTTTACAGAAGTTGTTTTTGTAGTTTCTACATGTTTAGTTTAGTTTTTTTTTACAAATTCCATAGTTATTTTATTTATTTGTTTATTACTTAGTCATTTTAAAAACCATGATGTCTACCATATAACCATGATAACGAGGACCGTGGTTTTACTTGTTGTGACCACCTCTTACTAATACTAGTCAGTTAAACTCTGGATTCTGCAAGAACTATAGTAAATTTCATTAGAGCAAATGATAATTTAACAGAATAGCTCCACAGAAGAACGAGGAAATGATGACAGAATTTAATAGCAGCACATTTACTGCATTCTAGCTCAAAATCAACGCTTTACTGTCAACTGCATTTCTATGAGACAAAAATGCATTATTGCATTTGTTGCATTATTCAGTAATATCTATTATTATTTGTGTCTGTCCTGTTTTATTTATTCATTTATTAGCTCCATTTAAAGCCCTATAACCCAGCAAACCTGTCCAGGGGAACTCGTGGGCCGGATGGGATTTGTCCAGAGACTAATTTAACCCCAGTCCAGCCCTGGCTGCCTACACAATAACACGAGGCAGGCTGGTTTATTTATTTATTTTATTGTTAAATAAAATTAAAAATGAAATGAAACTAAATTGAGAATCAATGTACACTTAAAGGATTTGTTGGATTGGTTCAACCAAAAATGAAGGACATGTGCAGTGAGACATCAGAAAGATGGAGGACGACGCATGCAGAAAACTATAATACACGCTGCTGCTGATTTTCTTCGTTTTATTATACATTATTTAGCCTCGGGTTCAGAATATTGTCACACACTATCATAAGCAGGAATCACAGCTATCATCACTCATAACAGTACGAATATAAGCATCTATTGGTATAATAGGTATAACCGTAAACTGTGGCAAGCCTAGCTAACAACAATTTTTTATTAATGTTAATTTATGCAAATTAAATGTATATGTAGAAATTCACATTAGCATAGATTAATAAATGCTGTAGAAGTGTGTTAACAAACAGAACTCCTGGTTGTTTTGTCGTCTTCTCTGTTTTTCCCTGTGTTAAGTTTGACTGAAGTCCCGGAGCCGATCAACATATTCTAGAGATAGAAACAGATCCGGTGAAGCATCCTGCAGATCGATGGCGTTTAGAGCGTATCTCTGAGGGACAGCGATCTGAGCGCATCACCGCTAAACACAGCACCCCTCTCAGCCTAACACAAGCATTACTGAGAGCTGATGAACGCTCAGAGCCATAACTCAACAGTGCATCTCTCCTCAGGACCAAACACATCTCTCCAGACACACAAACAGCTGAGATGCAGCTGACACGGTTCTCGTCTCGGCCTTTAAACCATAAATTATCAAGGTTTGTTTATTTGTGTATCCATGATTTTTTTTAAAAGCGGCACTTATTAAAACATGACCGGTTAGGCTCAGTCCATTCATTATTGAACCATCTCCTTCATAAACATGAATGTGTTGGTAATCCCACACGCTATGTCAAACAGCACACCATAAATAATGTAATTAAATGTAATAAACAGGCCTGTTCCAGTCAGCCTGCAGCTGCTCCAGAGCTCTTTCTCTAGAACACATGATGCTCTGATTAGTTCTCCACACATTCGGCCTGACAGACTCAACGGCACAGGCTCGATATGCAAAACGCCTGCCCATTTGCATAAGGTGAGTTTTCCAAAGGTAAGACCAAACAATCATCGGCCACACGTGTGACTCTGACTCGTCTCCTGATTCCAGCTGTATCTCACTCAAATACAGGCTGAAAACAACACCGCTGCGCCTCATTCACTCCAACACACAGAACAGATGGACAGTGAGGAGCGATCATCAGCTCGATGAAGAGTGCGTCAGTGTTTGAATGCATCAGTGTCTGTGAGCGCTTACCCCGATGACGCTCAGGTCTTTCAGGTATTCTGTCCTGGGCTGGGCCTGCGGCACACATCCCGCCACAACCACCTTCTTGTTCTGCTCCTGCGCTTTCCTGAAACACACACACACAGTCAGCATCACTCTGGCATATTAGTGTGTCACGCTACCAACACATGTAAATAGCTTATTTTCTTTTTTATAAAAATATTAAATAAATGAAATTACTTATTTATTAATGCTATTAATAGCTTGTAAATAATGCATTTAAACATTAGCATAAAGGCTTCAAATATTGTTCAGTTATGCAAACTGCATCAGAAAGATCAAATAAAAAGTTATTAATAAAATGAAAAACAGAATAGCATTACAGGTAACAGAACCTTCACAGCATGACTTACAGTAATGCACAGATCTATTCTGACACATCAGATTTCTGGATCAACACTGGTGACTATAATGACAGATCAACGATCAGCCGGGTCAATCAGTCATCTGATATATCAATGATCTGTTCATTAATGGCATTGGCTGTCCATTAGCCTTAGTTCAGACATGTTCATATTCCTGAGTGAAATGTCTGAAAGTAATATCTCTCCAATCCAATCTTTTCTCTTCATTAACATCACTTATCTTCGGGTGTTTTGATTATTTTTATTGGTCTTATGAAGTCAGTTCTCCTCAATCAAGCAGCAGTTCTGATGGTCTTTTCCTCTGATCTACTGGAGTCAACATGAACTCCAGATGCAGAAATGGGTTCATACAGCTCAAAAACACCAGAAATCAACCCAAACGCATCCTGATCACAGCACACAGCACACGAGTGAAGCTTACAGTGAGCAGCAGAGACTCATGGGAAGTGACAGTGAGACGGGAAGCTCAGCTGGAGCTCTCTTCAACACTCTGAACATAGACAAACTAACGCTTCGGACTAAAGGCCAGAAAACAACACTGGATCCAAAGGACAGAGAGTGCGCACCGGTGACAGAGACGGATGTGTCTCACGAGGAACCACTGACTAAACAACATTTTTGCTTAAAATGCTCATGGAAAACTTCAAAATATAAAACAAAATAAAATAAAAGTGCAAAACATTATTAATCTCCACAGCACTATAATCACACATAATGCACTATAATCAACGCTTCACCCAATGCAGCGCAACAGGAGCACAAACCGCAGTCTGGAGGAGAAGCACCTTTGATCCAAATCCTGTGAAGAGTATGAACAGATTTAATTCAGCCTTTTATTTTAAATCTAAACTATGATTGGCACACATACTGTAAATAGAGCCCATCACATCTGGTAATCACTGAAGCTCAAATACGTGACATGCTTCAGAAACATGTTTACAGAGTTTGGTGAAGATGAACCAAAGTCTTCAGGGTTTGGAAAGACATGAGGGTAAGTAAATGATGAAAGTTTTCATTTGTAGGTGAACTATTCCTTTAACAGTGCAAATGAGCATGAGAAGAAAAGTTATTTATAAAAGCTTTAACAATCACACAAGCAAATGCAGAATAAACACCAAATGTAGGAGACAGAACTGATGTGTGTGTGTGTGTGAGAGAGTGTGTGTGTGTGTGTGAGAGAGTGTGTGTGTGTGTGTGCATGTGTGTGCGCGTGTGTAATGAGTGAACAGCAGCTGTCTGAACACAGACTCTGTTCTTGACAGCAGGTTCATGTACTGTGCTGGTCTGTAATCCAAATGAATTATGCAAGACTATCAGGAGCTCAAAAACCGTTCTTTCAAATGTCTCTCTGATAAAACACAACCAGCACCTACATGAAATATTCAGGTGACACAACAACAGTCCTCAAGTAACGTGTCTAACTGCTCTTCAGCTTCTCCTCGAACAGTGAGCTCTGACTGTGTGTCCTTGACACAGAAGCTGAAGTGTGTTTGCTCTGTTTGTTCGGTGCGGGAGCAGATGCTGCTTCACACATTCAGACCGATGCGTCACGGATCAAGCTGTCCAAACACCCCAGCGTGACATGATCAGATCTCTGCTCCCTTATGATGGACTGTGTACTCAAACGCGCTAATGACACTATCACTGTGTGGCAAAGACAGTCTATGACACAACGAGAAAACCTGCTACTGAGATCCTGCCAAAACGGAGACACCTTCACTTTAACAAGCACTGGAAGTCTTGCAGCATTAGCAGTCAAAAACAGATCGCAGTCTTGTCCAGGTTTGCCCTGACGGAAACCGTTCGCGGTCAACAGCAGGATGATTGTGTGTGTGTGTGTGTGTGTGTGATTGCCATCTCTGTCTTCCTGGATGTGTTTAATCAGAAAACGATGATCCTACTGAGGGGAAAACACATAAACAAGGCAGGGGAAGCGCAGAGAATCGGCACAGCTGATATATGGGTGCCGTGACACTGACTCACACAGTCGTTTGTCTGGGTTACTATCCCACACATGATTCCTGGACTGGAAAAAAGCAAGTCGAGGCTTAAAGCAATGGTTCTCAACCAGGGGACGGGGCCCACTAGGGGGCCTCAGCAAATTTCCAATGGGGCTGCAGGATGATTTAAAAGTATTACAATTAATAAACTACTATAACATATTAAAATAATCTAATGCTAATATAAATTAAAATGTTAAAGGTCCCCTGAAGTGCCTTGAAACACGCAGCGTTATTCTATGTGGTGACGTAATTTCAACTGAAACAGGAAGAGAGGGTGGGACATATCAAGCAGCCCCGCCCCCTTTTAAAATTAGCCAATAGCATTTTGTCTATATCTGCACGGGTCACTAAGAGCCGTTGAGCTCGGAAAAGCCACAGACTAATAAATTACCCCCTAGATTCAATATGAAACTCTTAGTAAAACAAAATAGTGATCATAATCATGCTGAGGCTGTGTAGTTTTAAAAGTGTTTAATATATGCCGACTCGCGCATTTGATCCGCTCCGTGCGATCTCGTCTCTGGACCGGAGCCAAAGTCTGGATCAGACTGCGCGCTGCCGCGGTTCCCGTGACACAACGTGAAACCAGGCCTCATTTGCCCCAATCGAAAGCATATTTACACTGTCTGAATCATTCCCTATCGCCTACATTGTGCACTACGAGCCACTCACTGTACAGGAAACAATACACTGTGAATGTGAACAAGCGACCAATCGCAGCCGCAGCGTCAGCATCTATTTATAGTGCAGGGGGCAGGCGCTTCGGCTTCTAGAGAGCGTTTGATTGGTCAGAAGATTTGATGAGAAGATGAAGTACGATGTGACGTCGAAAAAAGACGTTGAGCCGTTTTGGCGGAAGTGACGAACTAAAAGCTTTGAATGCTTATATCTTCTAAATGCGAATTTTGTCACAGTTTTGGAGCACACTGCCTTATAGATAACCTTAAGACTAACATATTGATACTAACACCCAAAAAACTTTAATTTTGATTTCATGGGGACTTTAAAACAAACATAAAAACTTTCCTTTCTCCCTTGACTATTGATTTTGATTGAAGATTTATTGAAGAAATGAATGAAAACGATGAATGCTGCTGTACTCACATCAGACTGTATAGGTACAGATGACAGACCAGCCTGACCTTCACAGACATGGACTCCTACTGCAGAGCTGGACTCACACTCACAGTACATCCAACTGCAAAGGAGCTGAACACATTCAGACAGCCGTCGCAGATCCGACCGCGATGAAGCTCGTAGAAGCGATAACTACGCTGACCTTTGATCCTGCCTTCATCTCAGAGACAAAGCCAACAGACAATTCTGAGCTTTCCCATCAGCCCACACAATTTAGATTTGCAAACAAAAGAAGATTTTGATTTCCTTTCAAGAATAAATCCACCTTCTGGCAACGATGTCTTCTGGGCGTCCCTGGCCTCAGTGAGGTTCCTGTGAAAGATGCGGCAGGATCCAGAGGCGCCCGATAATCCAGAGGCTTGTCAAGAATCCGAGTCTTCACACGAACAACAGCTTTGACCACCGTAATAAGGAAAGGCTGAGCGCCGGGCAGCCTTGTAAAACATCAAGCGGACAGACACAGCTGCCTCAGGAGCATGACAGATCTCAGGCTTTGAGCTTCATGGCTGCAAGGCCACAATAAATCGTCTCAAGAAGAGCTTTCCTGACAAGAGGAGTGGAGATTAGACGAAAGCGCAGACACTATCTTCATCTCCACGTCTGAAGGACAGATGAAGCGACTGAAGACTTGTGTGGGTGAGATGGCAGGAGCTTCAGAAGCAAACCTGCACACATCTCATCTCTCTGGCCAGATCAAAAAGGGGAAGGAAACTATTGAAAAATAGAAAAGTCTGCACATTTCCTGGCGGATTGCTTCTCAGCGTGGGGATCAGACAGCTTTACTCCGGTGTTTGAGGAGAGGAGATTCCCCTCACATACTAATGCTTTCTGACTGCGGACGCTCACTGTCCTGTCGACACGCCGAGCGACTCTCTCAAGCAGAAATCAAACCTCTGCTGCTGCCCTCCATCACTTACCAGCTCATTTTCTCCTTCACTCACCAAATCCTTTAGTCGGGGAGATTTAAGGTGCCACTTCAGTCCATGAGACAGATGAATCTCGGCTGAATTGGCTGGGTTTCCCTGAAACTATTGATCAGGGTTGTAGATTCGTGTGCCATTCAAACAGCTTTTCCTCTCTCACAGTGAAATGCGTGCACATGAGAGGAAGCTCACTATGTTTGCTGAGCTGAGTGGCATTCTCTCCGGAGCAGAAATCAACCCGAGATTATGTTGGATCTTATTCTACATCATGTACTCGGATGTCCTGAGCGAGGTTTAGCCGCAGGCCTCCTGCATCCCAGCAACCGCAGCAAACCCTCTCCCGTCAGCAGACATATCAGAGTAATGATGCATAATAAAACATCTGCTAATACAACAGTCTCGAGTCCACCAGGCAAACTCATACATGTCTAAGCTCTTCCATATGACTTCAGGTCAAATGCTGTGTTCATACACTACAGACTGCTTCTATTTGCAGCATATCCAAAGTCAAAGGCAAAAATGTGGTTAACCAACACTGAGGTGCCTTGAAGAAATCTCCTTGTTATTTGACAAGCCTGATATAACCGTAGTTCACAAATGAGCTAACAGGCTCTTCATGGAACTACATTTGGTGGAGGTTAATGCTGACGTGTGTAATAAAAGTGTGTCACATAAATTTTACCACGTCTACTTCACAGTAGTCACACATGAGTGCATTAATTCCCCTACAAAATCTACAAGAGCCTTAATCCTTAGAAAAGCTAATGTCACCCTCTGACAACCGCCAATCTCACAGAAAAACAGATCTCCATATTCATGTTCACAGCAACTTCAATGGGGGTTTTAGACGGTGAGTCACTTCAAATATTTACCACGGCAAACTTTATCATTCAAGAGTGACAAAAGTGATGTTAAGCCCCATCAAGACGCAACTTAAACTGCTGAAATGAACGTGAAACGAATGCACATTTACTCATGCCACTACTGAAGCCCTGCAATGAGATTTAAAGCTCCATAATGCAACTTGAGGAGTCAGAATATCCTTCAAACAGAGGCTCAGGGGAAGGAAATATTAGGATTCAAATAGCACATTTGTTTGAGAGAAGTGCATGTGCTTAGTTTGGTGGTGATGAATCTTCAGTAAAATGATTGTTTACCGTTTCAAAACGTTCAATCCAGTTCTCACAATTTCTACAATTCATCAAACTATCAGCCATGGTTTCTACTCTTATCAGAATTATTTTTATTATTATTTTTTTTTGTACTGGGTTCATGCCTCCAGTTTTCTCTTATTCTACAAATACAGTATTATCCAGTATTATTCACATAATACAATCATTATTTACACATGTTCATGTACCTTTGATATTCGATGACAAGCCTCTGTGTTCTGATGGGACCGTCATTGAAACTGATTTGATTCGGATTCACAAGCTCTTACATTTATTAGATTCTGATTTACCATTAGACCAACAGGGACTTTAATGACGTCACATTCTCAATACACCGACATTAATATGGAGATGTTTACCTTTGTAGCTATAGCAGCTTCCATTCTTCCTGGAGGGCTTTCTACAAGATTTTGGAGTGTTTCTGTGGGACTTTTTTCCCAGTACTCATCCAGTAGAGCATTATGTGTGTGAGTGTGTGTGTGTGCGTGTGTGTGTGTGTGTGTGTGAGAGTGAGAGAGATGGACACAGCTCATTCTCTGTTTATGTGTGGCTGACTGAGTTCAGGCTCCTCTGGCGTCCGCAGAGAAAGCACAGACCGCACGTCTGACTGATGATCTACAACCCAGCCTGTCCCAATAATCACATTCATACAGATCTAGTACTAAAACATATCTTAGGAAAACACTGCACTCCAAATTATGCAGAGCTAACAACACTTATGGTCTCAAAATAGTTGCTTAATTTATGCAAAATAGCTATAGTGTCTCACACGCCTGATAGAGGTGTTGTGATCAGATCTGATCTTAAAAGAGCTTGGTCATCACAGATATTATGAAGAACAATCATCAGCTCAGATCACTAAAGCTCTAGAAACACTGATATCAATAAACATGAGACGTGTCCCCGCGCTCCGGCTCTGAGCTCATCTGGATGAAGGATCAGACCTCTTTACAGCTTCTCTGCCTGCAGAAAGAAACCGAAACACATCACAAACACAGACACCTCTATCAGCCTTCCATCTTCTGGCTTCGCTTCATGGCAAAAATACCAGAGACTTGACTGAAAAACAGGAAAACGCTTCATCAGCTAGTATTGTGTGGCACAAAGGCAAAAACAGGCTTGTTTGCAGGAGCTCGTGCCTCAAACGGAGGTGATATTCTGAGGAAAACAAAAGTGAAGGAGATAAGGCAGAAAAGGTTTTATGCCAAATAAATGAATAAAGTAGAAACACAAAAGGGCCGAGAGCAGCGGGGACACACGGGCCCCGCAGAGAGAAACTACAGGCTCATTAAGGGCAAAAATAAGAGCCATTTTCCAACTTAATTTCCCCGGCTGCTATTTCAGCATAATGTGGCGTGGCTTATCGTTGCATGCTCCTGTACTGATGCACTTTAAAAGCCTCTCATTTTGAGCATCATTATTTATTCTAAACAGCATTCTTCTTCAAAAATGCTGGAAAGGCCGCACAATGCCGGCTGCCTAATTAAATTGCTATTCAGTTGCTCTCCCTGAAAATTAATTCATTGAAATGAAAAACTGCATTTTTCCCAGCAAATGTGAGGAGAGGCAATTAAAAAGACGGTTCAAGGCAAGGTTCATTACATTAAAAAACCAGAAAGAAAAGAGGCGAGAGGGAGAGCGAGGAACAACAAGATGATTTTAATAAAGACCACACTTGTTAGGAGCTACGCTTATTTTTCCCGCAGGATGAAGAGTTTAGTCCGCTTAGATTACGTTTCCACCATTTGATGGTTATACTGACGACTTTGTGTGTGATGTGGTCTTTGCAGCACATTGAGTATGATTCACGTCCCGATCTGATGCACCTCCTTTTGTTAGAGTGTCCATTGTTTTTACCATAGATGTAAGTGTGATGTGATTTGTGAATTTACCCGACATCACCGAGAGCGACTCATTTGATAGTTTTAACTTATTAGTGATTTCTATGAGGTCATCCTCTCTAATACAGCACAAGACACATCAACAATGCAAAGTCATTTTAAGCTAGGAAATCGATCAGAATCAATGTTTTAATACATTATGTGCACACGATCGTATGGAAGAGAGATATGTGTGTATTGCAGTATATTGCGGGATGAACGTGATTTGCGTCTTATGGTTTAGACTGATATATTTTGTCAAAAGTTGGGGATGTATGAGACTGTCCTCGGCAGTCACAACTTTTCGCTACGTGGATTTCTGCAAAGTAAGTAGAAAGATTTTCGTAAAAAATTTTATGAGATCATGCGGTTTAGTGAATTTTTCAGTGCGTTAGAGACGCGTTGACACCCCCAAACACCCACATCGCCCCACCCCTGGCAATGATATCATCAAACCAGTAGACCATCACCGTGAAAACGAGAAAATGTCCAACGAGATGGTCATTATCTCAGGATCCTGTATCATCCTGAACAGAGCCACTTCACTCACTTCAGCTCTCCTGTTTCACATCTGTGTATGTAATACATAGATTAATGCACAGAGTAATGAAAGGAAATCTGCTTATTCTGATTAATCAGCTGAAAGGTGTTTCTGACTGCACGCAAGCTCCCAGAGGTCAGGCCGACCGACCGAGTGTAATGATGCTAATTTCAATGGTAAATACTTGAATTTTTCATTTCAGACACGTTGGGAATATTGAGGAGAATAATTCATTTTAAATAAATATTTTATGTCCATGTATGCATTTATCTTGGAAGAAGTCATGTAATCCGCAAATGTTCGACACAGATATTGATGTCATGTATTTTCCATGAACTGGAGACACTAACCCTAACCCAAGAACAGAAGCCACATGGACAGACTTGTGTCTGAGGCAGAAGGTGATGAGGGAGTTTCTCTTGTGTCGCCTCCTGCAGGCGGCTGTGAAACACACGGGAATGAGACGAATCCACCAGAGGAGTCCGATTCCAGCTTCCCCTTCATTAGCTGAAGAACATTTCTGATTCTGATTCGGTCCATGGATGCACGGGCTGCGTCTCTCCCTAAACGCTTCGAGCTACTTCACATTAAGGCCTCGTTTGGATTCGGTGAAATATACCCTTGTCGCCTTTATTCCTTTTTTAATTGAGTCAGGGAGGAGGTTTTCCCCACCCACTGCTTCTCTGTGCAAAAACACTCCTGTTTTTTTAAAGACGGCATTAACCTGACCTTGTAAAGTCCTTTAAACACCCGCTGAGGAACAAATGAGATGCAGATACAGGCCACCTGAGCCTCTTTACACGCATCCTCCTCCTCGAAGCATCTGGAGGCTGATCTTCACGAGTGTCCCGTCCTGAACGAGCACTCGAGAGCGTCAGACTCATGAGTCCCTGCGCACGTGCCAGCTGTAAGACACACCCATCTGAACAGGAGAAACATTCCCACAACTCAGGTGTGGATGACATGACAATGCCTCAGAGCAGCATGTGAGCAGGAGAAGGAGTCAAGGATGACACCAATCAATCTGAATCCCGTCATTGAGGTCATTTAAGGCCCTGCATGTCTGTTGACTCCCTCAGGCGGCTCATATCCAAGCATGCAAATTCAGCTTATGTCTACTTGAATGGGAAAAGACCAAAATCTCTGTAATTGTCAAAATCAAGTTTCAGTAATATTTGAACAACAGGATCGTAAACTGTACTTCATGAGCTCAAACGAAGCTCATATCAAGCTCAGGATGCTCCAGCTAATGCACAAGCTCACATTCTTCTAACACTGCGGGACTCAGAAACATCATGGCAGCTGTAGAAGTTTATTAAAGAGCGATACGGTCTCTGATAACAACTCTGTCATGAAGTAAATTCACAATATATACAGCAACCACTCACACATTAAGGCTTAGGTAAAGCATCTGCACATGATTTAGGGTGTGCTGGAGGCCAGACAGTTTAGTCCATGAGTGTGTCCTTCAACGAACCAGTTCAGCGACTGCAGAGAAGGACACACCATCTTCTGAGAACCAGCTGCTGCGTGTGTGTAAATGTTTCACTGCATCCTATAAAGCACCATAATGAGAGAGAAAATAAATCCCTCTAGTCCTTCACATATAAGGCTGCAGATTTCTGCCTCTAATGGCTCCACTATGTATGAATACAAGTGGACCAGAGGAGATCAAACTGCCTTCTATGAAATGCATTTACACTTCATTACAGCGAACGCTCACTCACGCTGGCCGGCTGCGATCAGCGCAGGGGGACGCATCTAATTGCCAGTCCAATTAGGAGCAGGTTTTGATCACAGCATTCAGAGCATGTTTCAAACTTCACACGGCCGGGGTCTGACCACGCACACAGCAGGACCACCGCGTGTAATTAAAGACATGCACAGGGCCTTAAATGAACTGCAGTCAAATAAAGATGCATGCAATGCATTAACACAGAGCCGCAGTTAGTCCAACGCACATTCAGAGGAAAACTGCAACTTCAGCATATAGTCAGATTTTAAATGATTCAATTATGAAAGGGAGCTAAAATGTAATTTTAATATGAAGCAGAAGTTCAGCAAAGTTCAGGTGCCACATTATTTCATTTTGTATTAAAGTCTTTTCACTTCTTTCATTGTTTTCTGCATTTATTCATTACATACTCTTCATTAAATCAGGGGATCCAAAGCCTGCAGTGTTTGCATTTTCTCTCGCACTGTATGAGTGTAATAACAACAAAAAGCCCAGCGATTACTCTTTAACTCATTAATGTCCGATGTGAAGAAGGCCACAGACGCACGTGTGATTTGACAGAACGGATAAACCACTCACACATGTATTGCTCCGTCAGAGCAGCTGATGACTGCACTACAATGATCACACTTGGCTTTGGACAAAAGATGTTAATGGAAATAAAATCACTTGCCCAAACAGGAGCTTGATTACTGCTGTTCACGTCAAGCTGAGCTGCTCCACACACCAGTGAAGAGACAGCTCCTTGTCCTTGCTTTATGTCATCCTCCTGTAACAAGGTTGCTTGAAACACCATCAAAGCAGCTCATGTTCAGGCACAGATGTCCCACTCATGCCAGCGCTCTGCTCTGGACGGGGAACTGCCCTTCAAATAAAGCTCAGGCATCCCTGACTGTCCAGCTGCATGACTCTGGGTAGCATACACTCTTAAAAAAAAAGGTGCTTCACGATGCCATAGAAGAACCTTTTTGTCTAAATGGTTCCATAAAGAACTTTTAACATCTGAAGAACCTTTGTTTCACAAATGGTTCTTTGTAGTGAAAGAAGGTTCTTCAGATTATAAAAAGGTAAGCAAGAGATGGTTCTTTGTGGAACCAAAAATGGTTCTTCTATGGCATCGCTTGAAGAACCTTTTGAAGCACCTTTATTTTTAAGAGTGTATATAAACACTGCAGATCTTCCTCCTTTCGAGGAACCGCTGAACGCTTGACTAAATGCACAGACCAGACCTCATCTCCACACACTCCTCCAACTCACAACTCACCTGCAGCTCTGAGGAGTGACAGAAGACAGAAGACACATGCAAACACACAAGGCCATGTGTTACCGTGATCTTATCATGGCAAAGAGAAGATAAATCAAAATTGACCATTGCTGGTCTTATTGTGAACGATTCATCATTAATTCACAGAAAGACAAGGTTTGTCTTAGATTAGAACGTTGCATCTCAGACATTTTTTTTCCCTGTCTGATGTCACAGCATTGTGAGCACAACAGTCAAGACACTATGGTTGAAACAAACGTAAACAAAGTGTTAATTACTATCTCTGATTCATTTGTTATTTCTTCCATATTATGCCTTCAAGCATTCTTGGTGATTTCTTTTAAGATTTCTGAAGCTCAAAGGCCATAAATATGCAGAAGGCCTTTTCTTCTGATAGTTATTTCTGTAGGAACGAGCTTGTGTCTGATAGATGGAGGTCCATGATTTCTGCTGCTCAGTCTTAAGGAGATAAAAGACTTTTACATCAAAAACATCATAATTCAGAAGTAATAGGTTATTTTCTGTCCTGTTTTGACCCCTCATCAGAGCGCTCTGTTTGAATAGGTCTGGAGGATTGTAGAATCTGAAGTAAACGCCCACTGCTGTGATTGGCTGACAGTTGTGTGTGATTGACAGCTACAGCCTTCACAGATGGACACTGCTGTGATTTAGGTTAAAAACGCTTAAATGCTATCCATAGTCTTCTTAAAATAGCGGCCTGTGAATGTACAACAGCACGAATTAATAAGGCCAAAGCTAGTACTAATGAGCTTGGAAGGTTTTTTTTCTAGAATACTGGATATATAAAAGGAATAATTGTTTTTTTTTGTTTTTTCTTCTCTCTCTTATGGATATGTAAAATGATATATGACTGTTGTTGTGTTTGCGTTTATCCTGAATGGATGTTAGGTTATTTGTTTTATGTAAAAGATAATAAAAAGTTGATAACAAAAAAAATTAAATACTCAGTTCAAATGATCTGTAATAACAGACGAAGCAATAGTGAGCACGTAATAAAAACCGTTACTACACTTGGAGGTTGCGACATCACTCAGACAATATAGTGCGCACAAGCACGGGCTTTTAGTTTCTATCTTTCGGAAAATGTGTCGAATTGATATCAAAGTGGTTCAAAATGAGTGGTGAACAAAGGACGAGTCTACTGACGTGGTCGGGATCTTCATAAAAATAAAGTTCATCCACGCTTTCCTAATGTTGGGATCAGAATGAAGGTTTCCACAGCTTGGCTCTGAACAGTGTTTTGTTGTCTTCGGAGCATCTTTATCGTTTGGCTTTCTGTGTGACCGGCGTTTGACTCTCGTTATTTACCACTACATGAACGAATCGGTGGGCGGGCTAAAAAGGGGGATTGGAGAAGAATCGGTGGGGTGGGCGTAAACAGGCAGTGATGTAGAATGGTGGGCGGAGCGAAAACAGACGGTACGTAAGAATCAGGTGGCGGAGCTAAAAAGGCGGTGGCTGTAGAATCGAAGGGGGCGGAAGCTAAACAGGCAGTGATGTAGGATCTGTGGGCGGGGCTAAACAGGCAGTGCTTTAGAATCGGTGGGCGGGGCTAAACAGGCAGTGCTGTAGAATCGGTGGGCAGAGCTAAACAGGCGGTGCTGTAGAATCGGTGGGCGGGGCTAACAGGCAGTGATGTAGAATCGGTGGACGTTGCTAAACAAGCAGTGATGTAGAATCGGTGGGCGGGTCTAAAAAAGGCGGGGTGCTGTGTATCGATGGGTGTGGGGCTAAACAGGCAGTGATGTAGGATCTGTGGGCGGGGCTAAACAGGCAGTGCTTTAGAATCAGTGGGCAGAGCTAAACATGCAGTGATGTAGAGCAAGCGTTGATCTTCTGTGGAGGCGGGGTTTATCCACACTATTACGTCATAAAATGACATTCCACAAGCTGTCGTTTTGGCAGACTGGCTTCAATAGAAGCTGATTTTAGACTAACGAGAAAGTTTTGAGTTCTGAAACTTACAGGATGTTTTTAAAGTACGATGATCTCTTATATGTCAAAAGATCAAGGGAATTTTGATTTCTCAGTTCATGACTCCTTTAATCTAGGCCTGTAATGATAGATGCACATAGAGCTCAGCTCCATTCATTATTTTTAAAATATACATGTAGCCTCAACAGAAAGCCCCATGCAAACACCACTGTGACGGTTAAACGCGTCACATGCTTCATTCCAATTCATCAGCTACAGTATGTGCTTAATGTCAAAATACTTCCTGAACATGATGGACACTATTCAACACAGAAACAGCACTTCTGATCAACTGACACCACTCAACATGTTTAGTCTGTGAACGCAAAGCTTTCAGAGAGACTCCAGTTACAAAGCGAGTCCCAATCCCACCTCAAAAGTAAACAGTCAAGATTACGTCTGCAGGGAACGATAGCACACCCACTGGCTCTATACAGCACCGTGACAGGCAGCGAGGAGAATAGAAGTGCAGCATGCACAAATGGAAGAAAGACAGAAGAAAAGAAACAGCAGCCTGAAGCAAACAAAAAGGCATCTGGCTGGCAGCTCTGACCGCGATTAACCCTCAACGGCATCTGTCAGATCATCAATCCATGCTGAGAGAGGGAACGCCAGCAAAAACCGCTCTACTCAAACATTTGCATCCATATGACACTCCTATGCCTCCCATACGAGTCCAAACACACGACCTATCCTCGCTCTCACAGCCTAGACAGCTATCTGTATTAAGACTCTGCTTTGTGTCTCCTTGCAGAAAGACAATCAATGGCTCCTGGATGAAAGAAACGAGGGAGTGTTTTATTTGTTGAACTTTCCTTCAGTTGAAATTACTGTGAGCTGGATGTGTCCAACATTGAAAGTTCAGCTAAACGGTTGAGATGATGTCTCTGAGGCACAGGTGACTAAGTCATGTACACAACAGATGCACACCTGACGCTGTTTACCCAGTAGACTCGCCTACAAACAGCCTGGGAATAAATCAATACAGTTCCTGGGAGAGACACAATTGTAAGCTGCATTGTTGTCTTGATTACGGACAGTCAGTGTTAGCCAAAGAACCACCCTAAGAGAAGAACTGTAGTCACATGTCCTCGCATGATCACAGGAACTGTAACCGCTTTTCCACTGGAGCTCAAATCTCTAAATCAGAGCTTCTCTGATAAAAACACGCGCTCGCTCTTCATTGTAGAAGCGTCGACGATGATCTGAAAACACAGACAAACAAGTAAGCTTGAGTTCAGAGATCCCCGTGTGAGAGGTTCAGCTTAATTAAAGTGTCCTTCAGCCAGTCTGTGTTCTGTCATGAGATCTCGACTTTTGTTTGCGTTTGTGGTCACTTACTCACCCGCTGCTGTTTTAATAGAGAAACATTATTGCAATTTGGAATTATTGGACTTACTATTAGGAATTTTACTGTAACCGTTTAAATAGTTTGTGTTTATTTTCATAATGTAGACAGAGAGAGTGCATATCTCTTTGATAAGTCTTTGATATTAATTTATATTAAATAGCCTATAATAAATCAGTACACTAGATGAAAATAAAAATAAACCATGTGTATGAGTTCACATTCTGTTGGTTTGTGCTTATTGATTAAAGTGCAATACCTGAAATGTAAAAATAAATGACAACAATCATTGCGATTATAATTTTGATCAAAAATATTTTGTATCAGTTTAACTATTATACAGCATTATGAAACATTGACTAAAACTAGATTAAAATTCTCAGACATTTAGTCGACAAACAAAAACAGGACAAGATTGACTAAATATGATAACTAAAAAGCACATCTCACAAAGGACTGAGACCAAGACTAATTTAAAAAAACTAAGACTAAATTAAGAATGGCTGACAAAATAACACTAATGCCGACCACTGCTGAACTGACATATAATTAATGTTGTATTTAGTTAATATTGTTAATTTACCTGAACTATGATGGCTTTTAAAAATGTCTCCTTTCAAACTGCGGTCTGTAGTGGAAGCTCTAGTGGAACGTCATAGGTTCCCTCGTTTGACACCAGCAAGGTTTCGGGGCCGGTTCGGAAACATTTTTTTTAAGTGGAAAAGTGCAGCCCGGTTCCCAATTGGGCTCCGGCTCCAGCCCCGGTGGAAAAGCGGCATGTGTGGACCAACACGGGCCCCTCAGAGGCTTGGTTTGCTGGATCCAGAGCCTCTGATGGTGGGGTGAAGAAGCATTAGAGAAACAGCATCTAAGACAGACAAGCCACTACCAGAGAAGAATGAATGATTATCCTCGGTGGCACTCGGCAATCTCCTCAACGCTGTGTGTGTGCGAGGTCTCACTGAAACAGTAGCCAAAAGAAAGAGCGACCTTGAGAAGCCATTAGCAGTCAGTTTTTCAGACTCCAGAAGAATGAACCATTCAAAGAGTCCCCAGATGAAACACCAGCGCTGTTCAACACAATCCTATTGCCCATGAGATTGCTGTGGTTTGTGTTTATCTTTCTTTTTACTAAAATTGTTTTTCAGAATTTCAAAAGCTGGAGAATTAGAACACTGGTGACTCAGAAAGAAGAGTGAAAACAACAAACATGCCTTTAGGTTGCAAAATGAAAGAGATCGGATTTAAATCAGGCCTGCTCATTTCTGATTTAACGAGGTCTAAAGAGTGAAATGCTTAGGTCTCTGGTCTAAAAGGTTTCAAGTTTTGTCAAAATGCACCTTCCACACAGCTTCTGGACCCAGTTTACAGGATAGTGGCTTGAACTGAACAAAGTTTAGCATGTCAAGGACAGGTCTACACATCCATATAAGCAGGGCACTGCCGCAGGTCACAGGACCTTCCCAAGGTCACCTACCTGGAGAATCTGTTAGCTCATTCTCATTCGTCTTAATGACAAGTTGTGCAAATGGTGCAGGAACCCCCACAAATACCCAATCTGCCATCTGTGCTCACGCAGCCAATGTGAGAGGCTGCTCAGTGAGCTGATCACCTGAGCTGTGTGCACAGAATCACCTCAGAGCCAGAAAAATGACTGATTGGCTGATGACATCGCAAGAACATGCACAGATCAATAATCAGGGGTGAACAGGGCCAAGCTAACCAACTCTGATCCCTGGACCTTAACGGCACTTTTCCACTGCGTGGTACGACTCGGCTCGGTACGGCTCAGTACGGTACGGCACGGCTCGGTTCGGCTCGGTTTGCATTTCCACTGCAGTTTAGTATCGCTTTAGAGTGGGCGGGATTATTCACAACTCGTTATAGTTGCGCCGCCTCTACTGCAGCGACTCCTAAAAACGGTTTTCATTCCGCATCGCCCCATCAAGCTCTCGCTGGATCCGCTCCTCTGCTATCAACGAGAGGAACGTCTGTTCTTCCGCAACAGGGGGAACAGCCACTTTTTGGTTGTTAAAAAAAGGTGCGCTCATTCAAAACAGTTGCATTCGATCCTTCGCTGGCTGTGCTGATTTAAATCTAGCGGGTCTGTTCGTGTCTCATGTCGCAAGTTTAGTGACGCAGGTAGTGACGATATTCTCCGGCCAATCCGTGATCAGCAGAGTTTACACATCACGTTTTGGTAATGGTACGGTACGCTTGGAACCCCAACTGAGGTGGTACTAAAAAAAGTACCAGGTACCAGGTACTGTACCCAGTGGAAAATCCCCAAAAAGTGAACCGTTCCGAGCCGTACCGTGCCGTACCATGCAGTGGAAAAGCGCCATTAGAGAGAAATGACTCAGTCGGAGTTTGGCCATTAAACCACACATGGGAAAAAGATTCATATATGAAAGAGTGTAATTTCTCAACAGATATTAAGAAAGCTATTCTCCATTACTTATTTTGGAAGTATTTGTACCTTGATTGTGTGCAAATCAGTTTCTCAAGGAAATCTGAACAGCGAGCAAAGACAACCAACTGCATTTAATGGCAAGTCCTGACCATTCGAAAACCAGGCCAGGGATTTATTCTGTCTGGAGGCTGGAAATGAATGCACTGCTTACACAGAGTCAAGCCAAGAAAAATTACAAATGATTAAGGTTTGGCCCAGATGAAGGTACATATCCTTACCAATAACCTGGGCTGAGAAGAAGAGGTACAAGAAGATAAAACTGGCATGTGGCCTCAGATGTGCCATTGGAGATGATTGACTTCACAATCCAACAACAGTGCTGGGAAAGACTGAATGACAGACTGTCACAGGAAAGAAAAACAGTGGACACAGACACATGGCTCAACGCCAATATGCCAAACATGCCTGAAATGTGGTCAACTCTTATAGGAAAAATAACATGGGCAAAGTGCTACTCTCCTTGTGTAGATATTTTTGTGAAGACAAAGAGCTGTACAAAGACAATCCTGGTCAAGGCATGAACAGAAACAGAAACAGTCACTTGAAACGTAATGCTTGAGCTGTGTGAAATGAACTGAGATGGTTGGTGTCAGTCAGATTTTAGCATGTGAGTGAATAAGGGGCACTGGGAAAAGAGTTCTTGTACTGTCTCCACGTCACACCACGTAAGGTGACAAGCTTACAAATCACTGAGACGGTACATGGAGTTCATATCAATTAGTGCTCACCGTTCACTGGAGCGTGGAAAGTGGGGTTAGCTGGTCTGTATCCACTGTCAGGATAGATGCACTGTCCAAAAACGTCATGCTTTTATTTCTGTTCAAATGCAGTCGTTTCATCAGGGTGGTTAATGATTTTGCAACTGTTACATTGCACACATTAGTCATCATTTACTCCCTCTTATATAATTTCAAAAACATTTGACTATTCTGTGGAAGACAAAAGATAATTTGATGGATCTTTACAGCTGTTTTCCATATTTCCAAATTCTAAATAGGACAAAACGAGCACCATAGCACCAGTACAGATAAGCCGTGCAAGACTAGCCCAAACAAGATGCTTTGCATGAGGAACAAACTGAAATTTAATGACATTATTCAGTATGAATTCAATTTATTCATCAAGCACTTAAGTCAAATATGGCACCTAGTGAATGCTGGAATTCAGTTATAACTGGTTCTGTCATGTCGTGAGACTGAATGAATGATCTGATCATCGGTGAATAACAACTGCAGTTGGAAAACACTTCATAAGACTACAAAAGTCATGTGGACGACTGCTATAATGCTTTATGACCTTTAGGATCTGGACAGGTCACAACAATGTTCTGCCACGATGGAAAATAGAGTCAGAAAGAAAAAATAAAATAACTGAATCATGGAGGGAGTGATTGTATGTGTGTGTGAGATACCTAATACCTGCGATCTTTGATACAAAAGTACTGCAGTAACTCGCTAACTGATCAGGGTCAGTAGATCCTCACTCGGCAGAAAAACCTCCACAGTGCTGAGACTCAGAGAAGATGATCTGCTGGCTCAGTTCACTCAAGCTGAAGGCTCGACACCATATACTGCACACACACACACACACACACACACACCTGCACCTGCAGATCCTCTCAGACAACACCTCACATCCGTAAACAACAGCCCTGAAGCTCCTCCGGGGAAACACTTCTGAGAGCTGAACAAGGCTGGAGACTGCATCCGAGTGGGACGAGCCAAGCTGGAAGATCAAGCTGTTATGGTGGTGCTCTGGTGATTGACAGGCAGTGAACACTTTCCTTCTCACTTCCTCGGTTTCTGAGTACAGACCCACAGCAGGTCTTCCCCATGCAAAACTGGACAGTTTGTACTATATATCTGTCCTGCACCTGTCGAATCACTTCGCTGTACTCAGCATGTCATTCACTGAGTGACTCCTGCTCATCCCAGACGTCTAATCGCTCTCCTGAACATCCTTCTTCAGCATCGTGTAGAACTGAGGCTGAACGGTTCACACATGGCTTCATTACACAACACTGGGTTTGGTAAGACAGGCCTCAATATGCAGTTATTAATAGTATTAAATCAGTCACCACTAGTACTAGTGCTCGTACTGAAGTGTGTGTCGTCCTCCAGAAAGGAGTTATTCCTCAGATCATGCGTGATGGTGATGAGAGTGTGCTGTTACTACACAAGTGATCAGATGCACCATTTTCACCTGCTGGACCAGAAAACAGACAAAAACATCCCACAGACAGTGTGAGGAATGATGGAGGAACTAGAGTCAAGATCACAGAAACACAAACAGTCAGAACACCGTAGCAAACATCACTGGGAGATTATACACCAGAGACCCTGTGAGGAGAGGAGGCTCACGATTCCCCCCTCACCTCAGACCGGTGCTACACGCATGTTCATTAGCGCTGGTTAGAGAACAGGGCTCAACTCATTAACAACTGCTGACTTTCAGAGGCGGGTGAACTTACAGGCCACGACTGCAATCACTCAGCTCTGCAGAAGAGACGAGGAAGACAGCAGGCCGAGCGGAGAGGACGAGGGGCGGCACACACACAGATGGAGGGTGACGATCAAACACAGCCCTCCGCTGCTGTCAGAGCCACAGCGTTTCTTCTCTCGGTCTCATCTCTTTCTCAGAGCGTCACACACTGACCCTCAGCTGTGACCCGTTCTCCTCTCTTGTCCTGCCATCCGTTTGCAGAAGAAATGAGCGCAAACCTGCCGACTGCAGAAACCAGACACACTTAAGATGAGTGTCTGCAATGGGATATGGAAATGTCATTATCTCATTTTAGTGTTCAGTACAATTCCAACAATTACGATGACTACCTTGAATAATAAGCTTTATAAGAAAACTGGCCTTATTGTTCACTCCTTGGAATATACTGAACGCACTAAGCAGTACAGGAATGCTCTTAATGCGGCACGATCATCTTACTTCTCTACTTTCATTAATAAGTCCAAAAACAGGCCTAGAACATTATTTACTACAATTAAAAAGTTAACAGCCACCCAACAGCCACCCAACACAGTCTCTAGTGGGCTCTGATCAAATGTGTTAACTTTATTCAGAGTAAAACATCTCATACCTGTCAACACCCTACCTCTGTTCCCACTACTGAACTTCTCTCTTTATGCCATGCTCATAGCTTCTCTAATTTTGACTCTGTTGTCCCCACAGAGGTTGATGAGATAATCAGGCTGTCGAATTGCTCTACTAGTCTTCTTAATCCTGCACCTACCTCTTTACTGAAAGCTTAAGATTGCTGCGGTCACTCCAGTTCTTAAAAAGCATGGTCTCGAGCCTTCTTCCCTAAGTAGCTATAGGCCTATTTTGAACTTATCTTTTCTCTCTAAGATATTAGAAAAAGTTGTTGCCTCCCAGTTACAGGCCTTCTTAACAGCACAAAACCTCTACGAGCCCTTCCAGTCTGGCTTTCGTCCATTACACAGCACTGAAACAGCCCTGGTTAAGGTTCTTAACGATCTTCTCTTAGCTTCTGCTTCTGGTGCTCTCAGCACTCTCCTTCTGTTAGACCTCAGCTCAGCTTTTCACACTGTTTGTCATGAGATACTCCTCTCACGGCTTTCAGCATTTGGAATTACTGGCACAGCCCTTTAATGGTTTTCCTCCTATTTGACCGGGAGGCAACAATTTGTTATAAACCAGAAACACAAATCATCTACCAAATCCATCAGTTCTGGGGCCGGATTCATGAAACATTCTTAAGAAGAAATGTATTCTTAACTGCCATTTTCTTCTTATTTTTTAACTTAAGAAAAAAGTTAAGAATATTTTGTATTCCCAAAAAAAATATTCTTAAGAATATTCTTATCTTTTTTCTTAAGATTGTTCTTAAGACAAAACTTGAGAAGAATTCAAATTCTTGAAAATACTCTTCTTAAAAATCATCGTAAATAACTTGTCCCCAGACTTGTCTTAAATCCCAAACAGTAAGAATTATTTTATGAATTTATTGGGTTATTTCAAATAAATTGTTATATTTAAGCATTACAACAACACTAGCTACATATAATACATAGTAGGACTATTAATAGGGATGTGCACGAGTTTTCTGAAGTGACAGCAATGACTGATAATGTAAACAATGATCGTCATGATTAGCCTATGTGTGACGCTACTTTTTGCTCACTTCAAAACTCAGTCAGATAGGGAGCTTTAATTGAACGCTTTAAATTTTAGTTTATAAATACGATATAATCTTTGGCAGTATTCAGCGCACATGAATGTGCAGGACGCATTTGCTGTAGCAGACGAGAGCACAAAAATGAATTAAACATATCGCTGCAGCTTGAGACAGGCTATTTTAAAAGTAACAGTTCAAAAACACGACGCATTAAAAATGTGAAGCTGAGTGCCAATCAAACTTGCGACGAAAATAATGTGCGTGCTTATTAAGATTATTAGGGTAATCTGCAGGAAGCGCAAAAAGACAGCGTTCAAATTAAGATGTTCTTAAGAATATATTTGAGAACTTAAGAATTTTTCAAGAATTGCACTTAAGAACATTCTTACGAACTTCGTGGAATTTATCTTAAGAAATGTCTTAACTTATTTCTAGGGCTGTGTGATATTGAAGAAAAATGCGATATGTGATAACTCATTAAATAATGCGATATTTGATATTCGATACGATAATGCTTAAAGTGCCACATGCTCAGATGAAACAGTTTTACTCAGCTGTTGCTGAGTCAGTTCTGTGAACTTCTATAACTATCTTGTCATATATATAGTTATTTGTATGTACTGTATGTATGTACCAAGAGCTCCTAAAAAAACACAAATTCCTTGTGTTTGCACACACTTAAGTGGTGAATAAACTCATTCTGATTCTAATGCTAATTAGCCTCATGTTGCAACGTTTTGTGAAAGAAAGCACCCCTACAACGACTTCTGAAAGTGAACGGTAGTGTTTTTACTCTAGCATTACATAAAAATGGCATTTTAACATTAATGTAATAATTTTAACATGAGTTTAGGAACTGAATAATAAAAAGGAAAAATACAACACTGCTTAGTATTTACTCTATGAATTCAATATGCACTGATTCGTATTTAAGCTACAAAAGTTATTTAGGTAAGAGCAGTGAGTGATTTTCTCTTTGTCTTTTGTTCTGGCCCCCAATATGCAAAAAAAAAAAAAAAGCAGTATCAATATGCATATTGCGATATGTACATTTGCGATATTTCGATATATTGCATAGCCCTACTTATTTTCTTAAGAAGACTTTCGTGAATCCGGCCCCTGGTGTACCGCAAGGTACTGTTTTGGGCCCTCTCCTCTTTACCATTTATATTGGCTCTAAAGCTGTAGTATCTAAGCTCTCTGGACAACTGATGGATCTGGATGGTGATCTGATTTTGCCCTCCACTAAAGTTCGCAGTCTTGGTGTTCTCATTGATTCCACTCTTTCATTCAATGATGACATTGGTAAAGTAGTAAAGACAGCTTTTTTCCACCTGTGTAATATCTCGTGTATTTGATCCTCTCTCAGTCAGCAGGATGCTGAAACTATTATACATGCCTTCGTTACATCTCAACTAGGTTACTGTAATTCACTTCTTTATGGCCTGTCAGCTAATAATATCAAACGACTACAATATGTTCAAAACTCTGCAGTTCACTTGATTACCCACACAAGAAAGAGCGATCGCATTACCCCAATCCTCTATCACCTTCATTGGCTTCCAGTTTTTTTGCGCATAAACTACAAGATACTAATTCTCACTTATAAAGCTCTCCATAGCCTTGGTCCTACATATTTATCTGACTTACTTCTGCCTTATGTTCCTGTCCGCTCGTTATGATCTTCTAGTGAGGGATTGTCAGTCACCCCTAAGTTTCATCTGGTGACAATGGGATCTAGAGCTTTCAGTGTTGTGGCTCCCAGATTGTGGAATGCTCTTCCCCAAGACATCTGTCAAGCATCCTCCCTTCTCTCCTTCAAAAACCTCTTAAAAACAATGTTTTCAGTATTACTCTTCAGCTCTCAGTCTGTAATTTGTACCCTGTTATGGATGTTTATCTACATTCTCATGTATCTCTAATCTAACCTTGTAAGTGGTCTCTGTATATTACTGTCAGCTCTTGCTATGAGTTCTGTCATCTGGTTTTGATGTTTATCTGTTTCTGTTCCTTAAACCTGACTTGTAAAGTGACCTTGGGTTTTGGAAAGGCGCTATATAAATGAAGAAATATTATTATTATTATTATTATTAATAAAACTGTAGGTATGGCAGCTGAACTATTACGATCACAGACTGTACTTAACCTGCAGCTTTCAAGGTGTCACTGTTTATCACATTCTCTAAAATTAAAAGTGTTTTAAGCCCAGCTGGAGACCGATAGTGTTTGTCTTGTAATGACATCAGTCTTTCTTTTTCTGGATCAGGAAGCTGTTTAACTATATCACTGTTAAAGTGAACTAAATGTGCTGTAGGAGTGAGATTTAGAGGACTTGATCGGAGGACAGAAATTAATATTCACTAAATATTCTCAGCCAATCGCATGGACTGCAGCTGATGAAACTGAAGCCTGGAGTTCAGCAGGGTTTAGAAAGAACATTCAACAGCAGGTAGGTGAGGAAGTGTAGGGAAACACAGCCAGGGCTCAGAGAAATGACATGTGACCTGAATTACACCACACCTTATTAGAGCCTCTCCTCTCTCGTGTGTCTGCCGTTCTCCTAAAGTTAGAAACACTTAGTTTTCCTTCAAATACATGTTACTGCTGCCTGGCAGAGCTCAAATCTCATTACCACACAAACTCACTCATTTACATGCTTATTTCTCACTGTCACACAGTTAGAGCAGCCAGAACTGTTTAATCACACATCAGCCACAGGTAGAAACATAAAAAGAGAAGGTTTACAGAAATGTGTCGGCTGTACAGCACAATCTCAGTGACTCCAGAACTGGCATTACAGCAGCCATACACTTACAGTAAGTCTAATGTAAACACTCTCCTAGTGTCTTATTGGAGCAAAGAGAAACTCGGAGGCAGTTAATCTAAAAGTTGAGTGTGTTTTTAATAAATAAATAATTTACCAAATAAAAGAAAAAGAAAAATCAAACAAAGTGAAGTACTTTTAATTTCTGAACTATTTGAGCTTATTTATTATATAAAGCGCTTTTGTTGATTATCAGAATAACTACATATATAAATAACTATATAGTATCATTATCAAGAAATAAAATTAGTCATACCGTGAAACTGAATTTTGGTCAAACTGGCCAGACCTAGTGTGAGAGTTAGGTTTAGGTGTAGATTTGGTGTGGAGCGATAGAATATACGGTTTGTACAGTATAAAAACCATTACGCCCATGGAGTCCCTACAAGGACAGTGAACGTGTGTGTGAGTGTGTGTGTGTGTGTGTGTGTGTGTGTGAGAGAGCGCGAGAGAGTGTGTGTGTGTGTGGTGGTTGTGTGTGTGAGTGAGAGCGTGTGTGTGTGTGAGAGAGAGCGCGAGAGTGTGTGTGTGTTTGTGTGTGTGAGTGAGAGAGAGTGTGTGTCTTTTACCCATCATGCCCTCAGTGAGCCAGTGCTCACAGGTATCCACAAAGGAGGAATGCAGATGGAGTAAATGGAGTATAACAATGACTGAGGACTGTGCAGCTGCTCACACACACACACTCACACAAACATCACATTGAGTCTTGCAAGCTCCCGCCTTCAAAAAAAAAAAGTCCTGTTGGTCTGTTTCACTGGCCGATAAAACAGCGATGTTATATACTTCTTACAGTTTTACAGGACTTGTTACAGTCATAATTGAAAAGGGAAATTAAGCTGTTGCTGAGAGATCATCAGGAACACATGCAGATGGACTCTTTCTTTGCTGCCGTTTGCTGACGAAGCTTATGAATCTAATGAGGCATTGTGGTGCTGTGAGCTAAACAAACCCTCCTTTGAGCCGTACGCTCCTCTTTCACCTCAGCAGCTGCCTTCATGTCTCTTCATCTCCCTTCAGTCCCTCATCTTTACCCTCTGTTTCTCTGGTTAGTGGCGGTCATGTCGTGTCAGGAGCCGCCACACATACCGACTACAGTGAACGACACTGAACACTGTCAACAGAGCTCGTCATAATGAACTTCTGCTCATACTGTTCATGATCAACTTACCTCAGCTCACAAGACAACTTCTGCAGAAATTAAATCCATCACAAATGTCTATGAAAACATGTCAACACTACGGTCGGTGCTGTGGGCTGTTGCCGGGGTGTAATAAGGTTGCTAAGGTGTCCTGAGTGTGTGAAGTTTAAACCAGTTAAAACCCTTCAGTCACAATAGTGACCATAAAGAGTCATTTTTTCCAGGCGGTGTGCATTGCTGGAGCGGCTGAAGCGCCGCTGTCATTATACAGCATGAGAGCGCCCTCTAGAGAAGAATCACGGACAGCACTGCTGTTTGTTTTGACACGTGTCACTGCAGATGCGGATTTAAAACAGACAACGAAATGGTGTGTACACATTATATTGTAGTGCATGTTTTCATGGCATTATAAAGTAATTAATTTGTTGACTAGATGCTGCATTAGTGGAGAAAGAACAGCAGTATGTTAGCTGTCAATGCTGAGAGGACGCGAACATTAGCAGCACCTCAAATGGTTAAAACAGTGTGACCAAAACACACGCGAGTCTGACCCAAATGCTTAAAGCCTTAAAGACTTTATTTACTTTACTAGCGCACATTGCTAGTAATGATGTGAACAATGAATCCGTGCAAGTTAATGTGCTGAAAAAAATTGTGTGTCTTCGTAATCTTTAATCAAAATCTGAACAATACTTCCGCTCTGGAATGGCATTCCTTCTCTGATGACGTCATTTTGACAGCCTGGGTAGAATATCCTTACACAACCCTCTACCGTTAGATGCTATGAGTTGAGAGACATAGAGTAATGAGCTCAAACATAAAACCACGCCCTCTGTTCAATATTCCGTTTCAGCTGGAAATACGTCACTACACTGAAATAAAGTCGGCAGCAACTTCCGGTTCACGCGGACTTTAATGTCATGATTGTTACCATCTATTTGCATTAGTTTATATCCAGCTGCTCACATTAATGCATTTGTTAGCCAGTGAAGTTGCAGATTTAAAACCAGTGACATGAGAAAACAGTGATGTGTTCATTCAGCGACAGAAATCCTGCCATTCACAGTTTTACATTAAATTACATTATATTTGTCCTAAATCATTGTTACTGTACATAATGACTTCACCCTAGGCTGGAAGATTGTACTGTAATTTTTTCAGCTAAATGTTTGTCTTTCTGTGGCTCTAATAAAGTCTGTATGATTCATATAGAGAACTGTAATATAGATTGCGCTCTCTCTTTCTGTTTTGCTCTGGGTTTTTTAAACACTGAACTTCAAACTCATATACGCCGTGTACTATGATCAATCTGAGTTGACTTTGGACCCGTTGGGTGATTCCACTATCTGGTTTTTTTTTAAAAAAAAAGAAAATTCTTGCCGCTTGAACTGAACGGGACACGACCGGTGTGTGTGATTCCTGATAGCTGCGAGTTCTTTTTCTCTCTAATAACTATTTCTGTTTTTTTATCTCAGTATACCTATTCAGTGTTGTATAAGGGATTTTTATGTATAATAGTAAACATAGAATGTGATGAAACAGTTTAAAATGCGTTAATAACTAGGCCGAGATAAATCATAATTTTGATGACTGCAGAAATAATTTAATTTCAGTATAGACATTATCCCACCGGTCACAACTGTGACCAACCATAAAACACACACTTTTCAATAAAAATGACACAAAAATAATTGATTATTTGAAGGGGTTACTAATGACACATCATTTTGATATTTTCATGTCTGAGAAAAATGTGGGATTAAATGGGTTAAATGTGTTGCTATGCTGTTGCTAGGGAGTTTGGCTGAAGTCTAGAGAGGAGAGCTGTTGTATTTATTGCTGTATTTAAATGTATTGCCACATCAGCTTCACTACC
>JADLZN010010767.1:217056-244781 GCA_018155175.1 Sinocyclocheilus anophthalmus
GGCTCTCAAATCTCCCTCTCTTATGGAAATCCTCTCATCCATTTTTTTCTACAGAATTGTGGTTTTCAAAAGGCCTCATTCATCCCTGACTAATTTCAATAACATTTGCATATTCATTACAATTAAGGCGACTTTGAGCTTTTAGTTTTTAAGTTAATTTGTATTTCTCAAGTGACGACAAAGACAATAGCAGGAATTAACGATTGTGGTGCATTCCCCAACGAACCTTGCAAATGAGAAAATGCTACATCTGAGGATTTGATAGCCACTTCCTGATTGATTGATTTCTTTAATCTGAAGGGTTTTCAGCTGCATCTCAGTTCCTACAGAAGCGCTGAACATCTCTCTCATGTCTGACAGCCACAAACATCAGCTCCGAGATCGGCTGGAGCACATCTGAGACGGGACAGTCTGAAGGGTGGCGCTCCCGTCAGCAGCTGTAATGACGTCCGTGTAGGGCGCATCTTTAGCTAAGGAATAAATGGTCAAAGAAGCGGATTCTGACAGGCTCAAACCTGAGCGGTTAGTGTGAAACACCGTCTCTATGAACACTAGAGCATGCAGGAGGGATGCTACAGTACTAGTGAGCGCTTGCGTGCCCTGACGAACGGTTAAAGCTCTTTTTAAAGGGCACTAATAACCGAGTGGAATTCAATGCACCCTTTTCACAAGACTGTGCTGACGTGTTTCAACGGTCATCAGCATCATAAATCCTCCAAAGTTTTTGTATTTTATTTTTTTAAATATATGTACATTTATAACACTATACCTTGTATTATATTAACTTTGCATCACATTACAAAAAAATAGTTAACGCTAATGCGCGGGTGTTTCTAACACGGCGTCTGTGGGAGTGACCTCGTTCTCTACTGACTGCCATTCTCAGTCTCTCTATTTTTTTCCTTTTTTTTTGAAGGTCAAGAAAACACTATCACTGAGATTTTTCTTTTACTATTTGAGCAAATGGGAATGCAAAAAATATATATTTGTGGTAGTCTCTTATAGAAGTTTACCCAACTATAACGACTTCTGCTGCTGAGAGACCTGGAAATGTGAAAAAGGTCCATGGTGAGACAGAAACCCACACCTTAATCCCAGAATGCCCTGCTCTCAGCCGAGCATGTGCCCGAGTCGCCCTCAACCCGCCAGTCAAAACGAGGGTCAAAGGTCACACTCTGACAGGAAGTGCTGCTGAATGTAAACAGGAACATGAGCCTCAACTGAAGCCTCAACACACTGATCCATCTACATGAGCAACATCACGGCTGAGAGGAACCTCATAAGGGACTGATCTGGAGCAACTGCACACAGCACATAAAACCCTTCGACTCACAGTGGTGCTTCATAAGGACTGGCATTAGCATGTTGCTAATCTAACAATGATGAACTCAGAGCATAAAATAAACACACACACACACACACACACACACACACACACACACAGTTCCAATAGTAAAATAAAGCAATACGATTATAAAACGGTTATTCCATATACGTAGTAAGGTTTCACAAAATAAAACAGAGCAAATAAAGTGTAATGATATTAATAAACACAGTATTCTTCCACCAAACAATGTAGCTCCTCAGAAACAGTTGTGGTTGCTACAAAGTAGCTGCAGAGCAACACACAAACGTAAACAAAGGTGTGTGTTACTTACTTTGTAGCGTCATTTACAACAGCTTCGAACGCGGCTCAGCCAATCAGAGCCAAGCACCGGAACTCTCCGCTTTATAACAGTGCATTTATGATTACACTAAACTTCTTATCTCCACTTGTCTAGCTATATTGTGGAGCAGCTTGTTTTTTTGGTGTCAAACATGTAAAGCTGATCTGGAAACAGTTCTACTCAATGTTTGCTATCGCTTCTGCAGCAGGATAAAGCAGAGGCCTGCACACCAACTTACAGTCCATTCAAGACAGTAACAGAGCGCCTGCAATAATGAGTGGATAACGAACTTAACACATGAACAATATAAAGTCAGAAATTCATGTGCTATTTCTCCAGGCCATAAATATATAGAGGCATGCAGAGTGAGTGTCACAGAGACGTACTTGATGGAGTTCCTGAAGTGATCTTCTGCAGGGTTTTTGACTGTGCAACTGTTCAGCAGCCACAGATCAGCGTCAGACGGGTTCTCTGGAGAAACAGAGACAGACAGGAGCAAAACATATTAAAGTGGTCATATGATGCTATTTTAAAGATCATTATTTGGTGTATTTGGTGTAACAGAATGTTGACATGCTTTAATGTTCAAAAAACAATTTTTTTTTAAATACTGTACATTATTGTAGGTCTTATATGCCCGCCTCTCTCAAACGCTTCGTTTTCACCAAAGCCTCCCTCGACAAGCGCAGTCTGCTCTGATTGGCCAGGGGGCTAGCGTGCCAGTCATGGGGGTTGTGATTGGCCGAACACCGCAAGCACTCGCGGAAATGTAACGCCCCTTACCATAATCCCGAGCTTCATCCTTCAAAATAAATGTAAAGACATTAAATAATGTAATTAGTTTTACCATCAATTCAAGCCCGAAAGGGCAACAGAGTCACATGACAGACACAGTGATGATGCAGTACACAAGCCGTGGTTAAGACATCTGACGTGCTATGATTTCTGACAGACTGTTCACCCTCCTGTGATGTGACCCTGTTCCCCTCACACACTCTCTAACACTCCTCTCACAACACACACACACACAGCCACACCACACTCTCTATCATCACTCCACAACCCCACTTCTCACACTCCTCTCAACCCACACACACACACACACACACACACAACAACTCACACACACACACTCTCTCTCTCTCTCTCACTCCCACTCTCACACTCTCACACACACACCCACACACACACACTCACACACTCTCTCTCTCTCTCTCTCTCACAACACACACACACACTCTCACTCCACACACTCACACTCTCACACTCACAATCTCACACACACACACACACAATCTCTCACACACACACACAATCTCTCACACACTCTCTCTCTCACACACCCACACACACACACTCTCTCTCTCCTCACTCACACACACACACACACCACACACACACACACTCTCTCTCTCACACACACACACACACTGCATACACACACGCTCTCTCACACACACACGCTATCTCACACACACACCTCACACTCACACACACACACTCACACACACGCTTCTCACACACACACACACACACACACTCTCCCCTCCACAAACACTCCCACACACACACACCCACCCACCTCTCTCTCTCTCTCACTCACACTCTCACACTCTCTCACACACCCACACACACACACTCTCACGCACAAACCCTCACACACAACACTCTCTCTCTCTCACACACACACAAAAACACACACACCACACACACACACTCCACAAACACCACACACCCACACAACACACACTCTCTCTCTCTCCTCACTCCTCACACACACACACACACACTCTCTCTCTCTCTCTTTCACTCACTCACTCACTCACTCATTCTCACACTCTCTCACACACACACACTCTCTCACACTAACACACTCTCACACACTCTCTCACACACACACAAACACACACACACACTCACCCACACACTCTCACTCACACACACACTCACACTCTCACACACACTCTCACTCTCACTCACACTCTCTCTCTCTCTGTCACTCACATTCACACTCACACTCTCTCACACACACACACATACACACACACACACACACTCACTCTACACACACACACACACACTCTCTCTCTCGCACTCTCACTCACCACACACACACACACACACACCAAATCACATCTCACTCTCACCACTCTGCATACACACTCCACACTCTCTCACATCTCTCACATCACACACACTCTCTCACACACACACCCCAACACACACACACACACACCACTCACCACGCCCACTCACACTCTCACACAAACACTCATATTGTATTTGTGGTTTACGGGGACTCCTCCATAGGTGTAATGGTTTTTATACTGTACAGACGTATATTCTATTGCCCTACACCAACCCTACCCTAAACCTACCCCTCACAGGAAACTGCTGGCAATTTTTTAATTTTCAACACCGTTTTGTATGTTTTTTAAGCCTTATGTTTTACGGGGACACAGGAAGTGTCCTCATAACCCATGTTTACCAACGTTGTAGTACCCATGTCTTAACTCATCTGGGTCCCTCAAAACCATCTATACCTGTAAACACACGCTCTCTCACACACACACACACACACACTCCTCACACACACACACACTCCTCACACACACACACACACACAAACTCCGCATTTGAACAGTCAATAGCAAAATACTTAAACTAATAACAAAACAGTAGTTGTTTCAGAAGCGCCAGATTGTCATAGCAAATTCAGAATTTTACCTTTTTTTTTTTTTTATAGAAATAGCCTTTGTGCACAGCCAGCCTTGTATTCTTCTAGGTTCAAAAAACTGTCGTCCATAAAAGGCGTTGCACAAATTCGAACATCTGGGTTTGCTGTTCTGTTGTAAATAAATCTTAATCAATGATTCCTAATTGCATCTACTTCCGGAAGAACAAATAAAGTGCTTTTGCTTTCGCACACACAGCGTCTCCCTGACATGCTGCATCAACACTAACTGATGTTCCTGAAACCACGCCGCCTTTCTCCTGCGTGCACCTGTGGGCGGCGTTATGCTAATATTTCCACATAATGAGGTAGATATGGTGGGTTGTGTTAGAACGAGCCGTTTTAGGTATGCGTGGTTGACTCTTAAAACTTTTATAAAGAATATCTCTTTGGGTTTTGAGTAGTGATGTCACGTAATGAAAATGTCATATCACGATATAAGTGACCCAAGTTATCACACGATTATCAATTCTCACGTTTTGTTAAACTTAGATGCAAAACGTTCAAAAAGAACTGATTCACACTGAAAACATATAAGTTTTCAATAAGTTTTATATTTGAAAATCAACAAACAACAAATGCAATTAGCAGCTATATGCACTTTTTTTTAAGCAAAAACATTAAATTAACATTAACATGAAGCCCTAATAATAGAATAATAATATATAACTCACTTATATATATATATCTATACAGTGGGTAGTACGGAAAGTATTCAGACCCCCTTAATTTTTTCACTCTTTGTTATATTGCCGCCATTTGCTAAAATCATTTAAGTTTTTTTTTTTTCCTCATTAATGTACACGCAGCCCCCCATATTGACAGAAAAACACCGAATTGTTGACTAGTTTTGGCAGATTTATTAAAAAAGAAAAACTGAAATATCACATGGTCCTAAGTATTCAGATCCTTTGTTGTGACACTCATATATTTAACTCGGGTGCTTTCCATTTCTTCTGATCATCCTTGAGATGGTTCTACACTTTCATTTGAGTCCATCTGTGTTTGATTATACTGATTGGACTTGAATGGGAAAGCCACACACCTGTCTATGTAAGATCTTACAGCTCACAGTGCATGTTAGAGCAAATGAGAATCATGAGGTCAGGAACTGCCTGAAGAGCTCAGAGACAAAATTGTGGCAAGCCACAGATCTGCCCAAGGTTACAAAAAAAATTCTGCTGCACTTAAGGTTCTTAAGAGCACAGTGGCTTCCATAATCCTTAAATGGAAGACGTTTTGGGACGACCAACCCTTCCTACATGGAAACCCAAAAAAAAAAAAAGCTGGCCGTCCGGCCAAACGAAGCTATCGGGGGAGAAGAGCCTTGGTGAGAGAGGTAAAGAAGAACCAAAGATCACTGTGGCTGAGCTCCAGAGATGCATTTGGGAGATGGGAGAAAGTTGTAGAAAGTCAACCATAACTGCAGCCCTCCACCAGTCGGGGCTTTATGGCAGAGTGGCCGACGGAAGCCTCTCCTCAGTGCAAAGACACATGAAAGCCCGCATGGAGTTTTGCTAAAAAACACCTGAAGGACTCCCAAGATGGTGAGAAATAACATTCTCTGGTCTGATGAGACCAAGATGGAACTTTTTGGCCTTAATTCTAAGCTGTATGTGTGGAGAAAACCAGGCACCTGCTCATCACCTGTCCAATACAGTACCAACAGCGAAGCATGGTGGTAGCAGCATCATGCTGTGGGGGTGTTTTCAGCTGCAGGGACAGGACGACTGGTTGCAATCGAGGGAAAGTTGAATGCGGCCAAGTACAGGGATATCTAGTACCAAGTACTTTCTCCAGAGTGCTCAGGACCTCATACTGGGCCGAAGGTTTACCTTCCAACAAGACAATGACCCTAAGCACACAGCTAAAATAACGAATGAGTGGCTTCACAACAACTCTGTGACTGTTCTTTGAATGGCCCAGCCAGAGCCCTGACTTAAACCCAATTGAGCATCTCTGGAGAGACCTAAAAATGGCTGTCCACCAACGTTTACCATTCAACCTGACAGAACTGGAGAGGATCTTCAAGGAGGAATGGCAGAGGATCCCCAATTCCAGGTGTGAAAAACTTGTTGCATCTTTCCCCAAAAAGACTCATGGCTGTATTAGATCAAAATGGTGCTTCTACTAAATACTGAGCAAAGGTTCTGAATACTTAGGACCATCTGATATTTCAGTTTTTCTTTTTTAATAAATCTGCAAAAATGTCAACAATTCTGTGTTTTTCTGTCAATATGGGGTGCTGTGTGTACATTGAGGAAAAAAATTAACTTAAATGATTTTAGCAAATGGCTGCAATATAACAAAGAGTGAAAAATTTAAGGGGGTCTGAATACTTTCCGTACCCACTGTATATATATATATTATACACACACACAATGTGATTTCCGTTTGTGGTCATGTGATCTTCAGTTAGGAGATCTTGTTATGCTTTTTAAAGCAAAGTTGGGGTTGATTTCGAGTTCACATACAAACATAAATAGAACAGGCTAATTAAATTTGTCTATTTTAATGTAAGACAACATATTTTTTGTCAGTGATAGAACCCAACAAGAGCTTGTAACACTCCAAAGAGAAAGGAACAATTTCAATCGCATCATATGACCCCTTTAATATTCCTGCCACTAGCACTAATTACTCACATACTCATAAAACAATACTGTGGCTTATACTATACACAATAATATTTATATATTTACAGTAAATGATCTACAGAGCAGGAAAACAGCTTCACTATAGTTAAATACCTTCAATAATAATCAGTCTTTCTACAGAGAAGCAAACTGGTACTGTGCATCATTACCTATTTTCTTCTAGATTTATGCTCATATTTATATTTGTAATGTAAATCATGCACATATGTTCGAACGACTCAATCCAGCTCTTGTCATTACTGATAAGAGACTTAAAATCAAGTCATTGTAGTAAATCAGAGTCAGTCTGTGTGAGTCAGAGAACAGGGAATCACTGATTGACCCCTTAAGCCCAACTCTAATAAGAGTCATAACATGATATAATGCTGCATTACAGGCATGCTTCACACGACACAAACAACAACAGAATCGACCTGATGAAACACTGCAGAGTACAACTAAAGAAGGGTGAAGACAGGGTTTCCATGATCATACGATCCTTTTCAAAATGTGTTTGATCTGTTTGACACGTGGTTTTCACATGATTTCAGTACAGCTCTGAACGCAGCCGGACACTGGATGAGCTTCAGACACTCGCTGCAGGACCAGTCGTCCATCATCAGTTACGAGTTACTAATAACTGTGTACCTTTAAAGGAATAAAGGACTTATTCATCCTCAGATTGTTCAAATCGTATAAAAGAAGATGCGTCTCTTTTGCATGCAGTGAATGTGAACGCAGACGGGCTGTGGAGATCCAAACATGACAGGTTTATATGTGCTTATCCATTCATTGTGTCAAAATCACTATTTGAACCTCTTTGGGCCCTTCAGGGAACACAGCTGTAAATCTGGACAGCAGAAAGTAAGGGATGAACAAACAGACTGGAGACATGAGGAGAACAAGAAGTGTCCAAAACGCACCTGATCTTGGTCTTCACAATTACCTGAATGAATGCTGGAGCAGGAATAAATCAGTGCTTCATGAACACCAAACACTGATCTGCGTTCGCAGGAGCCGGAACCATCCACTCACATAACCTGAAGAGACCTGGAGCCGCTCAACGGACACTTAGGGAAAATATTTGCATAGTAAAATTAAACACGAGCCTCGAGTACAACAGGATTCATAATTAACCAGAATTACAAAGGGACAGGAGTCAATTCCCACTGAGAAATGTGCCAGAATCACTGACAACACAAGCGTGACTTTCTGTGCAGTGTTTAAACACACACACACACACTCACAAACAAACACACACACACACACTCACACACACACACACACACACACACAAGCTCACACACACACCACAACAAACAAACCGACACACAAACTCACAAACACACTCAAACACACACACACACTCAGACACACATACACTCACAAGCACACACTCAGACACACACACACACTCACAAGCACACACACTCAAACACAAGCTCACACACACAAACTCAAACACTCTCTCTCACACACACACACACACACACAGCTGCTCACGTTCTCCAGAAGTCATTTGCATATATTTGCCTGTAGGCTGGAGCTCAAACAATTGCAGAGGCTGTTTTGGGAAAAATCTGTCTACGGTTGAATGAACTGCAACCGTCCTTATCTGAGTCACAAAAGATGTTCCACCACCAACGGCCAAAACACACTCAAACAGAGCGCTGTGTCAGCATCACACACATTAACATCATCATCTCACACTGCACAGCTCAGCCCTTCATTCAGCTCATTCTGCTGTAAAGATGTTTCATTCCTGAAGCCAAACCTTGATGCATTCAGAGAGAAGGTTGATTACATCCGTCCTGCGATTCTTGGCTTCTATCAGGAGTGTCTTATAAAGCCAGAAGCTGAGGGCAAGTGTGCTTCCTGAGGGTCACGTCTCAATCATTCAGTCCCACAAGATAGATCAGAATTCCGATTTGAAATTCCAATCAGACGTTGGACAAAAATATTAGCCAGTGTCAAACTCTCCACAGACTTATATGGTTGTGAGGGGCAGAGACAAAAATGCTCCTCATGTCCACAGAAAAACTGCCAAAAACACATGCAACTAGCAGGTGAAACTAGCCTTCTATCTCTGAATGTTGTGTCTGCAGTCTGAAGTTATAATCTAGTTATGAAGACGCCCTACACTACAAAGCCCTAAATCACAAGAACTGAATCCACAGAAGTGAAAAATAGACATTTACAATCTCATCTTAAGGAGTGAAATTAATCTATTCTTCCCCTTCTTCCTGTGAGAGTGAGAGAGAGCGAGAGAGAGAGCGAGAGAGAGAGAGAGAGAGCGAGACAGAGAGAGAGAGAAGCTCGGAGGTGAAGGGACACAGGAGGCTGAGCCAGGATTTCCACCGTCACACATAAAGCCACACTCATATTCCGAAGGTTATTTATGACCAGTGAGCTGCATATTGTTCTTTTGCTTTTAACTTCTGGAGAGAACAGTATGACCCAAACAGGAGAGCACCGGGTCTTTATAAAAACACAACTGCTGTCATGATAATCGTAACATGTAAGCTGCATATAAAAAGTGACTGTAAAATGAAATGACTGTAGCACAACCTTAGACAAGTGGCTTATTACAGCTGTGAGTCGTACTGACACTCCAATCATGTTTCAGTGTGTGTGTGTTTGAGAGCAGAAGCATGTACAGGAGCACACATGAGCCCATGCACAGGTGCAAGAAAGAGTGGATGACTGAACAATACACATCTGCACGCATCACGGATGCTGATGGAGTCTGTGTCAAGATCCATCCCTAACCCATCACAATGAGGGTCTCTCTCTCGCACACACACACACACACACGCATGATAACAGGAGCAGCTGCTGCATGTGGACACACACAGATAAACGCTGGCCAACCGGGACTGAAGCTCCACACTAGCCAAGTGAAAGAGGAGCTCCTCCGTTTGCAGCGCTCGCCCCAGTTTCCATCTGCAAATGACTGCACAGGCCACACTTGTTAAACGTGGAGCCCGAGGGAAGAGAGGAATCCTCCGTGTGCCGTCGAGTGTTAGAGATGCTCTGAATCAGTGAAGCTGATGTTCTTAAGCAGAAAAGGCAAAGTGGATGGCAGCAGGTGTGAGGGGCGTCTGGAGGTCCCGCTGAACACTAAAGCCAGACCAGAGAGACACCATGACCCACAGCAGCAGTACCCATTATACTGATCTGGTTATTTGTGATGCCAAACAGCTTTAGGAGGTTAAGAAGTGAGGCCGGATCTTACAACGACAGAAAGCAGATCTGCAGCTGTCTAAAGCACCTCTGAGCGGCAGCAAGAGACAGAGTCAGACAGCTGGAGAAACACACAGCCCAGTTTAGAGTCTGAGTCGTGAACTAGAAAAGATGAACAGAGTACAGATCAAGACAGCGTCCGCTCCCTCAACTTCACAATGTTTGTAGACTCGTAATTTAACATAGGCTACACACAGCTATTTCCATGGCTAGAAACGGGTTAAAAATATTTAAAAATTATAGAAATAGTTCATTTTTAAGTGTATTTAATACACGTCAACATTGAATAAAACATATTTTGAGTATATGTATAAAAATATCAATACATATTAAATAGAGGTCAACTGATACAATAATAATGTTTACAGAATGACAGATTATTGTACCAACTGAATTGTAAACAACCCCAAAATATGCCAGGACTCTTATTTTGAAATGTATTTTGAGTTTTTACCTAAAGCTGCTCATTCAAAAATATGAAAGAAATAAAACATGCTTCCTTACATCGCAGGAAGCATATAACCATCATCTTATGATAGAAACACCATAATATTAACATCATCATAATTCCGCAACAGTGCATGATAAGCAGTAACTTGGCTTAACTGTGCGGTATGCAATGATTGTGAACTGCTCTGAAACCACACGCCTGTAGAATGAACACCAGAGCTGCAGTGGAGCCATAATTCTTTCAGGAAGGCAACTGTTCAAAATATCATACTGGCAGGAGAGCGATGGGCATCATGAAACACCAGGTGTCTGTGTGAGCGCCGGCTCTCCTGAATCCTGAGGTCATCCAGAGGAGAGACAAAGCCCAGATCAGCGTCTCCACAAGCAGCACATCAGCCTTCCCTTTTAACATTCATGAATTCTAGAAGAGGCCAGCGGCAGCCATCAGCCATAATTTACAGCTAATCATAAAATCAGATTAAAGTTGTGTGTTATGAATGCTCTTTGTCCGCCGTTGATTTGCAAGTCCTCTTCCTCTATTGCTCCCCAGGTGTCTCTGCACCCGTGCCTGAGCTCCACTCGACCCGTACACAGTTTCAATTTGTTTATGTGATATAGTGCTGCGGGGGTCCTGGAAAACATCCTGCATAAATCAGTCACATAAGGTGGGACGCACACATATAAGGCGCTGGTCCCAGACGGCGTTACCCATAAACCCACGCTCTGGTCTCCCACACATATTAAAGTAAGGTGGACAGGTAAGAGATTGATGAAAAGGACTGGCTGGGGGAAATTTGATCTGGTCTCGATATTACAGTAACGCTCTGTCTTTGGAAGTGACACAATCACTTTGAATGATGAACAGAGTTAAACCTTTATTCCCTCTCAAATCAAATCCAAACACTGATTGACACAGGCACACGCAGACTAAATCAAATGATCAAATGGTTTCTGCATCTGCCTACGGTGAATAAAGACTTAAATCTCAATCTGTTCATCAAACAAGTGATTGTGCCACATTAGAAGGTTTTGAAAACATCACTCAAGTCATAGGATTCATTACACACTTCCTTTTATGTCTTTTTCGGGGGTTGGCAATATTGGGTCGCATTAATTTTCATAATATGGACAAAAACAGCTAAATTATTCTAAGTACCAACTGATTTTCATAGTTTGGACTGTAGTTACTTGTTAACCTTTAATGTTATAGTAATGTACCAACTGACAAGGTCCCCTATATAGATTATATACTATTCCTGATATATATCCAATAAATCTAGATAAGGAATCAAATCAGATCCTCATGGAATCTGTGACGTGCAGTTAAAACCAATTTAGTGGAAACATGTGAGTGTCTGTCTGTCTGTGTGTGTATGTGTGTGTGTGTGTCTGTCTATCTGTGTGTGTGTGTATGTCTCTGTGTGTATCTGTGTGAGTGTGTGTCTCTGTCGGTCTGTCTGTCTGTGTATGTGTGTCTGTGTGTGTGTCTCTGTGTGTGTGCTGTTGTGTGTTATCTGTGGGTGTCTATGTGGGGTAATGTGTGTGGGTGTGTGTGAGTCGTCTGTCTGTCTGTCGTCGTATGTCTGTATGGAATGACATGCGTGCGTCTGTATGTATGTATGTCTGCATGCATGCTGTGCGTCTGTCTGTGAGTGAGTATGTGGTGTGTGTGTTCTGTCTGTCGTGTCTGTTTGAGTGTGTGTGTTTGTGTTTGTGTGTGAGTGTGTTTGTGTGTTTGTGTGTGTGAGTGTGTGTCTGTGTGGGTGTGTGTGTATTGTGTCTGTGTGTGTCTCGTGTGTGTGTGTGTGTGTCTGTGTGAGTGTGTGTATGTGTGAGTGTGGTTCTGTGTGAGTGTGGTTCTGGTGAGTGTGGGTTGTGTGATGTGTCTGTGGTCTGTGCGTTGCGTTGCGTGCGTTGGATGGTGTATCGTTGAGTGAGTGAGGTGAAGTGGAGTGAATGTGAGTGAAGCTGAGTGTGTGGGTCTCTGAGTGTGTGGGTCGCGTCGTTGTAGTCGGTCTGGGTGTGTCGTATGTTGAGTGGGTGGGTCTGTACTGAGTGTTGTGTGTGTGGGTGTGTGTGTCTGTCTGTCTGTATGTGTGTGTGTCCGTCTGTCTGGGTCTGTGATGTCTGTCGTATGTGTGTGTGGTGTGTATGTGGGTGTGTCTGTTGGGTCTGTGGGGTGTGGGGAGTGTGTCTGTGTGGAGGTGTGTGTGTGTGTGTGTGTCTGTCTGTGTCTGTGTGTGTGTGTGTTGTGGTTGTGTGTGTGTGTGTGTTGTGAGGAGTCTGTTTGAAGGGTGTGTGTTGTGTCAGTCTGTGGAGTGTGTGTTGTCTGTAGGAGTGTGTGGGGTCCGTCTGTGTGTGTGTGTGTGTGCGTATGTTTGTGTGTGTGTGTGTGTGTGTCTGTCCGTCTGTCTGTGTGTGTGTCGTGTGTCCGTGTTTCTGTTTGAGTGTGGTGTGTGTCTGTTTTTCTGTATGTGAGTAGAGTCTGTTTGAGTGTGTGTGTATGTGTGTCTGTCCGTCTGTCGGTGTGTGTGTGTGTGTTGTCTCTGGTGTGTGTGTGTGTCTGTCTGTCTGTGAGAGAGTATGTTTGGTGTGGTGTGGTGTGAGTGTCGTGGTGTGAGTTTTATGAATCTTTAAGTGTTTGATTAGATTTTTTTTTCTTAAATATATTAAAACCTTACAACAGATAAACAAACACCTGTTCGCTCACATATAATTGCCCAACAAATAATTACACAACAGCTAACCATAACACACACAAAAAATAAAAAAAATTAAAGGAAGAAAACAAAAGTAGACCTTCTATGTTTTAAGTACTTTCATTGTCTTTTCTTCAAGAAATCCTGGTTGAATTTATCTTTATCTTATATTTCTGTCATGACAACTCTCTGAGGTAATGTACATGACAACGTTAATGTATTTGTTCTTGGCGGAATAGATCTGATGCTGCTGCGGCAGCGAAGTACCCCAGACTTGCTCCTTGCATCGGGACTTGCAATGCTAATTCGTCCAGATAATTTTTGCAAACAAAAAGTGCAGTGTGCAGCTAATGTCTTGTTGTTTGTTGGTTTCAACATAAACTCATGATTTTAGTGTGTATGAGTTAGTACTTTGAAACATGTCCAATCATTTTAACCAGTCCGTGATAATCCTGATAACCACCATCATGGTTCATTTGTTTTATTTATTTACAGTTTACTCCTTTATATAACAATTATAAAATGCAAGGTAATGTGTTCAAAAACAATGAAAACAGGATTTTTATTTTTTTCCTTAATTATGTTAATAATAACAATTCTGAAAATTGTATATTCTTTGTGTTGTTTTTAAAGGGGGCATACCACACACAGTGCACCCAATCTCATGGTAATCTTGAGTACCATAGGTAGTATGCATCCTTCAATACCCAAAAATTCTTTAGTTTATTCATATTATAAAAGAAAGATACAGCTACGTTCAGAGCTCCTGGAGGCGTGTCTGTGGGCGGACAAAGATGAGGGCACTCGCGCACGATGACCAACAAAACAGACATTTGGTGCAGTTTAACTTATCATCTGCAGTTCTGAATCATGACCGGGATCTTGTATAGCTTGACCTCTCAATCTTTCAGTATCAACGATGTGCAAATCCAGCATTGAAGGGCCGCTGTGATTAAATGTTCGTCAACAAACGTCAATGTTCAGTAACGCTGGGTTCTCGGGGAAACTGAAAAAGGTTATCTTTGCCTTACAGCAAAAACACACTTCTTTAGAGACATTCTTCCCGTGTCCCATGCAGTGAAGCCAAGTGAAGCGTGTTGATGGGCGCGATCTCGCTCTCACTCCGGTCGATGCGTGCGCGGGTGCGCTCTTCCGGGAGAAATGCCCATACAAGGAGTTCCACCCTTCATGACGTCATGAAGAGCCATGCTCGAAAAAAACTTTCCGAAATTTGTAAGAAACCCGGAAGTATTTCGCACAGAAATATTCTGTCTTACGTCCAAATCTTTTTTTTTTTAACTTTGGCCATGTTTATCATGAGAATCCAACTCTTTAACAGTAAATAAGTCAGAATGCATGAAATAACATTAGACCCCCGTTAAGTAATCCTTGCATATTAAAAATATTTCTAAAACTATTAAACCAACACTCAGTTTTGGTCGTCCCACCTGTCAGATCAGAATTGCGCCCCTGATCATTTCACAACACAAGTTGCATTTATACTTCACAGCTTCCAAGAACAAGCGTCATCGCCTGAATGCCTGCTACCGATTGAATGAGAGATCTGTTAGTGAGGAAATCTCTGATATAGCTGGGTTAAAAGTAATTCTGATTTCTTCCTGCTGCAGATGATCTGTGTTATGGACGAGCGGCAACCTCCCGCTCTCTCTCGTGAAGCAAACACGGAAGTGACTTAAACTTATTCAGCGTTTGGCCCTAGAGGTAGTTAAATTATATTAAGCCTAAGGTTCTGCATAATTAAGGTCGTGGCCACTTGAGTGACAGGTGGATAGCCGCTGCTGTCACCATCTTCGAGCTAGGTGGGCGTGGTTTCAGAAACCAGCTCCCGCCTCTTTGCCCATTTTTCGATTATCTTCAATTCGCCCAGGGAGTGACGGCGGTGGCTCCCAGGATGAGAGGCCCGACTACGCCACTTTGAGCTTCAGAAACGCTCTTCAGAAACCTACGGGTGACGTCACGGACACTACGTCCATGTTTTTATACAGTCTATGGTTATGGAGTCGTGCAATACGAGTGTAAGGGTATTTTGCAAACACTCATAAACTTGGGTAGGGTGTGCAATTCATCGAAAAACTATTTCGATTTCGGTCCTTCAACGATTATGAAAATACAATAATCAAGATAAAAACGATTATTGCGCCCCATTCCGCCCCCTTTTCCAGCGCTGCACTTTCGTTCCTCCATAAAAGCTCAATTTCACGTGCAAATCAGTAAAATCATATAACGTGACTTTTGCAAAATGGGACGTGCTTTATTTATAGAAGTATATTTATTCATGTTTTTAAAAGCTTGAAAGAGAACTTGCGCTGCTGCTCAGGAAGATATATGCGCTCAGATCACGGACTGTAAAGTCATCTTTTAGTTCAAGGTGCGCGCCTAAACGGTCAAATACATGCAAAAATGTGTCAAAATGCGGCGCTTAGTGATTATTCATGTATACCTTCGTCGGTCATGTAATAAATGAACATAAAGAGTTGAGAATGAATATACGCGTGTAACGGTAAATTGGATCCGTGTGGCTCTTAAAGTGACCGCAGCTATAATCCTGCTGCGACTGTGTGCTTAATATTAATAAAACAACAAAAGACCAATTCAAAACCACACACTGCTCTTAAGTGAAGGATTTTTGTAGCTTTAATAAGAAACAAAGAAAGTTTATTTCTTACAGTGAAGACTATGCTGTTTAATTTGACATTTGATTATTCATTTCTGTAGTAGGCTGTAAACTGCTTGAGACTTGCATAAAAAAAAAACATTAAAGCACATTGTTTCACTTGTATCTTTTTATTCTATTGCATTTGTCCTTTGCTTTTTTTATACTGACCGTATAAAATTATTTGTAAAATTTTGAGACTTGTTTGTGTCACGAATTCGTTTCATGGACTTCCGTTTATTCACCACTAGATGTCACACTTTCCATTACATTGACTCTCGTACTACACAAACTGTTGCATAGCACCCGGACTACATTTCCCATCATTCTTAGCACAATTTGCGCACTGCCCTGATTGCACTCATTTCACACAGATGTTTCTAATTACCTCACTCATTATATAACACCCACTCAAACTGCCATTCTCAGCTGAGTATTGTTTAGCCTGCACCCCTTTCCGAGTCTCCCTTGTTTAGCCTTGCCTTGCCTGTTTTTGCGGTTCTTGATCTTTGCCTGTTTTCCTGGTTTTCTCCATCTCGTCTCGCCCCTGTGATTCTGTCTGCCGATCGTCGACCCACGCTGGCCCTAGGATTATTCTTGTGTCTTGCCCGTACCATACCAGTTTGCCATTGTTTGACCCTGCCTGTTTACCACGTCTCTTTAATAAAGCCTGTAGATGGATCCACACGTCTCACGTCTCCTCAGCCCCGTTACGGAATACTCAGCCAAACAAGGATCCAGCGGCTTTTCCAAAGAATATTGGCCAGGTATGGACACAGCAAGAATTTTGTTAGCCCTTAAACAAGGCCCCCGATCTTTGGAGAACCATATTCGAGAGTTTGATCACAGCTGATCTTCTAGAGTCTCACCATGTCTCAGCTGTCCGTCCAGAGTCTCGTCACGTCTCAACTGTTCGTCCAGAGTCAGGCACGCTCCAACTGTTCGCCAGAGTCACGTCACCCTCAGTTATCATCCAGATCAAGTTGCATCTCAGCTGATCATCCAGGGTCACGTCACGTCCTGTCTGTTGCAACCAGGTTATCAAGGTCAGTCCTTCGGTATCCCAATCTGGTATCCAGTGTGAGGGATGCACCGATGGTGTCTGCACGCGCAGCTGGTATGCACGCACTCACCGCTGGTATCCCCAAACCCACTCTCTCTAACCCTTCTGTTCATGAACTAATTCCCCTGTCTGAAGTGTTTCCCCTGATAGGGATCGCCTTTTGTTGCGTTTGGGCAGCATACACCTCCACAGAACTCCCAGAAGCGGCAGCACCCACTATCAGGTCTGCAGAATCGGTGGCTGAAGCTACAGTCTCTTCTGAGGTGGTGGTGCTCGCTGCTGTGATCCCCAAAGCAATGGTGCCCGCTGCAGTTTCTCCAGAGATGGCGGCGCATGCTGCAGAACCTCCCAAAACGGCGGTGCTCACTTCAGCTCCTTGCGTGAGGTGGCCTGCTGGAAAACGTACATTGACCTGTTCAGGTCAGGGTCGAAGAAACTTCGCCGAACTCTCCCGTATCATGAGGGCGCTACTGTAGAAACTCCAGAGGGGACAGCATCTGCTGCAGAACCTCAGAGGTTTGTCAGTCGTACCCACCGATATGTGACTTACTGATCGTCCGTTCCGGACAAGGAGGCAGGTTCTATGACCTTCCGTGCTCGTCCTGTTCCGGCACAAGGAGGGCCGTCGGATGAACACTCTGCTGCCCTGTCCGGCCAAGGAGGCGTCAATGAACCTCTGTTGTTCTTGTTCGGCCAAGGAGGGCCGTCTAGAACTCTCTGCTCATCTGTTCCGCCAAGGAGGCCGTCTGCTGAACTTCAGCTCGTCCTGTTCCGGCCAGGAGGCCGTCTATGAAATCTCTGGTCTGTTCTGTTCGGCAGGAGGCCGTCATAATGAACTCTCTGCTCGTCGTCCGGCCAAGGAGGCGTCGTGAACTTCCTGTTTGTCCTGTCACGGTTATGGAGGCCGTATGTGAACTCTCTGCCTGTTCTGTCACGGTTAGGGAGGCCGTTTGTGAACTTTTGTCTTTCCCGACCCAGCCAGGGAGGCTGCCCCTGAACGCTCAGTCTTGTCTATCAACCCCAATGTTCGGTCTGTGTTGTCTGTCTCTGCTCTCTTTTTGTTACAGTCTCCGCCATGGTCTCCGGATCGGTGTGGTTCACCAGGGGGGTTCCCTGTTCCCTCTGCCCCGCCGTGGTGGTCCTCTACTCCGCCGTGGTGGTCCTCCGCTCTGCCGTGGTGGTCTACTGTCTGATTCTGTTGGTCCTCTGCTCCACCGTGGTGGTCCTCTGCTCGGCCGTGGTTGTCCTCTGCCCCGCCGTGGTGGTCCTCTGTTGTTTCTGGTGGTCCCTCTGCTCCGTCGTGGTGGTCCTCTGCTCTGCCGTGGTGGTCTTCTGCTCTGCCATGGTGGTCCTCTGCTCCGCCGTGGGGGCCTCTGCCCTGCCGAGGTGGTCTACTGTCTGGCTCCAGTGGTCTTCTGCTCCGCCGTGGGGATCTTCGGTCCCGTCTGCTCTGATGTGGTGGTCCTCAGCTCCGCCGGCTATGCCTCAGTCCCTGGTCTCTCCTATCATTGGACCTGGCACTCCGTCCCTACACCGTTACGCTCCGCACCAGAGCCCACCTGGATCGTTAGTGTTTGCGGAGAGTCTGGAAGCCGCTCCACTTGGGGGACGAGGGGGGGGGGGCTCTGTCACAGAAATTCAGGGTCATGACTTCTGATTTAGCACCAACCAGAGGTCACCTTTCCATTTCATGACTCCGCACTACACAACGTTGCATTTAGCACCCCGGACTACATTTCTCATCTTCTTTGCACAATTGCGACAATGCCATGATTGCATAATTGCACACAGCTGTTGTCTATTACCTCATGCAATATCTAACACCACTAACCACAGTTCTCATGCTGAGTTATGGTTAAGCCTGCAACCTTTCCGAGTCTCCTGTTTTGACTTTGCCTTGCCGGTTTTTGATCTTTGCCTGTTTCCTTGGATTTCTCCCTCTCGTCTCGCCCCTTTGATTCTGTCTGTTGATCGGTGAACTACGCTAGCCCTAGGACTATTCTTGTGTTTTTGCCCGCCATATACCTGTTTGCCATTGTTTCGACCCTGCCTGTGTACTACGTCTCTTTAATAAAGCCTGCAGATGGATCCACACGTCTCACTTCTCGTCAGCCCCGTTACAGTTTGTTTGAAATTCCGCTGGTCTCTACAATGTAGATGTCATAGCAACCTTATTTACAGGAAATATATATTTGATATGCATCACTATCTTTAAATAAATCACTCATACAAAGTTTTGGTCATATGGCCCCCTCATAATAGTGTTAAATAATCGTGATTACAATATTGGCCAAAATAATCGTGATTATGATTTTTTTCCATAATCCAGCCCTACTTTCATGCTCATCTTTGATATTCCCTCCAGCTGCTGCTTATCATGATATGATCATATGCTGCATTACCACTGTCAAAACATTTCTCTCACGTTTAAACTCTGAAGATCCAGCGGATCTCCTCTAGGAGCCTCTCAGAGACGCAGCTCATCCATTCCATGATTAAGACGAAGTTTCTCTAAACAGCCAGCTGAAATACGAACGGGACACTACATCATAGAGGCACATCACGACCCGCTTTCCACTCCTCTTCACGTCTCTCTGATCACTCGAATCCTCTGTGACCTTGGGAAGAGCGGAGCAGCGTTTCAGACACACTTCACTGCACTAACTGCTCTGGGACGTCCCGCACCGTAACGCTTCATACTGCCAGCATATTAAAACCAGTCAGGCCTTTTTCTTTATTTTAGAATCACACCAGGGCGTATGGGATTAAGTGGCGAAAAAGTGCTGGGTCAGGCGGTCAGAGGATCCTCCACCCCATAAACCATAATAGGCCATGATAACCATTTCTCAACAGCTCAATGATGCCTAAAACGAGATCACTAAAGAGTTTTAAGTCATTAAATCAATAAATGTTGGCTCTGACTGCATCAGCCTGCATTCACTTCTTATGGTATTTTCTCCTACTCTTCTCATAGCTCTGAATGGTGTGATTCCGGTGATTCCTCTGCTCATGCTATCGAGTCTCCATAAGGAATAATTAAATATAACCTGCATCCTGCAGAAACTCTAGTGCAGTGGTTCTCAGCCCGCGGCCCGTCACGAATTCAAATGCGGCCCACCGTGCTGAACACAATTTAAAAAAAATACTTTCAGTTTTACAATTAATTTTAGTTTATACATTAATTAAAAAATGTACTAAACAAATATAATCTATAATGTTTTTATGTAAAATAATTTAGTTTTTCATATATTATTTTCAGACACGAGCAGTACTCACACAGCCTAATTATCGTTACGCATTTAAAGTAACGACCAAGTGACCAGCGGCAGACAGTGAGCATATGCTTGATCAATTTAGCCTTCTCAAACCATCACGACTTGACTAAAATAAAATTTAGAGATATAAAACAGTTCAAGCATATAACAATGTTTAAACGTTAAACCCAGATAAATGTGCGCTGTATCCAATAGTTTGTGTGGCGAGTGGAAGCTGAAGCGCGCTTTGCAGGACAGAGAGACGCCAGCGTGATCACTTGCATTTTTTTCAGTGGATACACCGTAATTTTTGCTCATAAAGGTAAGAGTAATACATAATTCGTAACTGTAAAGGGTCTACTTTTATTTGTGTGCACTCACAATATCAACAAAATGTTGTGCTTTTATAAAATAAAGAAATCAAACACAATGCGCTTTCTGCCGTCTCGATCTTCAACAGAAGCACTTCACAAAAATGAACCGAAACTCAGCGAATACATGCCTCACAGACATGATAAATATACTATATCTATAGAAAGCTTTAAATTACCACTTAACGAAATAAAACAAATCAAAAACTCTTTCATTACAATCATAATCCGTAAAAATGCACTTCTCTCTAAAGGCCTGAGGAGATGGCGAGTCAGGATCGACAACTTCATCCTCGCGACACCGACTCAGAAAACACTAGTTTATTAGCAAATCATTAAAATATCTCCTTACTGTTTCCCCCTGACGCATTTATGGTAAATACTTTTGCCGGTGCTTTGTGGCAAGCTTAAGCCTATTGCATGCATTTAAATGCAGAACTCTTCAGCTGCGCTGACGGCACGCTCGCTGCTGCTGCTGCGGGACACTAAACACCATCGAGCCGCTCTTGACAGTTGCGGTAGCATGGTCTCGTGTTGTTTCCACCAGTGCGGCAATTTTTTTTTTATCACTAATTGATGGATGTCTAAAATATAAAAATAAGGAGAAGCCTAAAACAGGCTCGAGGCCCTGCACGTGTCTGAACTATGATGCGAAAATTGTCCCGAAGCCCAGCCCGAGGGGCGTAAAAAAGTCGGGGCCCATCGGGCCCGAGTAGAAATGCAGGGCTCTAGCTCTGATCTAGCACACAGAAAACGATTTGACTGAAAATGTATCAGAAGAGATGAAAGAAAGATAGTGGTCATCTACGCACCTTGGACTAGGGGGTTTTTTTTTTTTCTTTTTTTTTTTACTATTTGTACAGCAGTTATTGTTCATTCTAAATGATTTTTTTAATGTAGAATGTGTGTTACATAAATACATGAAATGTATATGTAGAACATATAAAAAAAGTGCTCGTGGCTCGTCTGCCAGTGGGTAGATTTGATTCAATGCATTGAACAGCATAGACTCAAGGGCACACACACAGAGCCAAATCAGAAATAAAAGCACAGAAACTATTTAAATGCAAAACCGGGAAAAAACGCAATTGACAAAATGCATACTGAACCATGGATGCCGTACCAAACAATACGGTCTCATATTGAAAATTGTGGCATCCCTAATGCACACAAAGAAATTTGCCAGGAAGAAATCTGACCTGTTTTTTTTTTTTTTTTATCTTCCAGCTATCTACCAAGTAAAAATCACAAAACATGGGAAAAGTCCAAACAAGCGTTTTGAGCAAACATTCAAATAACTGCATAAGAACATCTCGGTGCAGTAAATGCAGTAGTGTGGAGCCGGGCTGCTCATGGCAGAGAGACAGCAGCTCTGTAATGACTGCCGATGGGCTGAAGCGCTGGCCCACATACAGGAGCAGGCAGTGACCGCTGCAGGCCTGCACACATCTGCCCACGGCTGTCAGTCACCATCACACACACGATTCGCACGCTAGTGAGCTCATCTCACAGACTCACTGAGATCAGGTTAATGAGATTTTCCGAGTCCATTTCCAAGCCCTAAACCATCTCACAGAAAGCGTGCACTTGTGCATTGTGCACTTCAGGGGGGCCACTCTCTCTCTCTCTCTCGATCTCGTTCTCTCGTGCTCTCTCTCTCCACTTTCTCACACACCACACCCACACGTCTTTGATATTGTGACAAACCTGCTGTTGAGGGCAGGGAACAATAACAGCTACTGCAAATATATACATGCCATTTCAAAGCCATTGCGTATACGATTATGTTTTTTGTTTGTGAAGTGCTGACAGGTCCTATTCAGACAGAGGGGGATATTTGAATAAAAAGTACACGTGTCAGTTTGCTCAGCAAACAGACCAAGCAATTAATAAAGACGCCAGCTGTTGTCTAATTTAACCAGTGTTGGGATTGCCAGGGGTGGGACAGCACAGCACCATTAGCATAGGTCAGGACCCTCCCCATTGTCTTCAATCATCTCAGCAGAGCCAAAGCACTCGGTTTAATGTGGCCAGAGTCAATTACCAGAGTTAACCTTTCCGTTCTGGACGCCATCCAAACAAACAATTAGCCCATCAATCCTCAGGTCTGCTTGAACCTCCTGCTGTTCACATCTTGATTTCGAAAAAGCTGCTCTCTGTTTTCCTTGAAATACAATGAACAGAGATTGAAGTGTTCAATATTTAAAAGATTTATATTGTACATGGTGCAATGGATCACAAAATGCACGGTTCGGATCATATTACGGATTCTGAGTCACGGATCAGACCATTTTTCGGATCAGCAAAAAAATAAAATAAATAAATTTAAGGAACGCTTAAAGTAATTCTATACCACAGCAAAAACTACTATCTTAACTAATAAAAGGCCCTTTCGCACCGCTTAAGTTCTAGAACTAAACGTACAGTACTAAAGTACTGGGATGATTTTGCGGGAACTATTTCCCAGTACCATTAAAAGGGTTGCATTCGCACCAACATTATGTACTAGGAAGTGATGTAAGCCGGTCAACAGCGACGTCATTTGTGCACGGCGTTCAACAAAGAAAACAAAGAAAAACAACATTAACAACAGGAGGATGGAGGATGCTGTGATCGGAGCTGTGTGTTTGTTGTGTCTCGCGGGTTTCACAATAATGGACATGGAAAGTCGACGTATACGTAAAGCGATTGAAAAAAACGGAAAGGAGGACTAAGAATCTCCAAAGACAACTGGCAGAGCTACATTTGCTACAAGTGCCTGCACATCAGAGTCCGTCCATCTATCACTGTTCTCCAAACTTGCGAAATAAGTTGACAATGTTTACAATATGTTTACACAGCATTTTAAATCATAGTGGGTGAGGGCGTTTTCATACGCGTTTAGCCAATCAATGTCTACTTACGTCACGATTAGTACCAGTTGTGCTGGTTAGACCCTGCTCCGGAGTAGGAGCTAATTTGGTTCTCGAAAAAGGCAGTCCGGTAATAAAAAAGCACCCAGTTCTGGCGGTGCGAAAATGCCAAAAAGTGTGTAGTTCCACAATTAGTTCTGGTACAATGAAAAGGTTCCCGCAGTGCGAAAGGCCCTTATAAGTTAGTAATTAAACAAGAACAATTTCACAATAATTAAAATTATAAACATTACACAAATACAAGCATTGATGTAATACAACATAACTGTTACAAATAAGTCACAACAGAATCAGGGCAGAAATATAATAATCTATAGTGTAAAAATATCACAATAGTGCGCACCAGTTTAAATACAGGTTAATCTTGTTTAAAGTGGGGGTTATTTGATAGAGGACGAAAAAGGGATTTATGGGCTTATTGCTTTAAAGGGGTCATATGAAGCGATTTCAATTGTTCCTTTCTCTTTGGAGTGTTACAAGTCTTGGTGCATAAAGAAGATCTGTAAAATCGCAAAGACTAAAGTCTCAAATCCAAAGAGTTATTCTTTATAAAAGTTAAGAGCCAGCCACGCCTACCTAAAACGGCTCGTTCTACCACGCCCCCACATGTCTACCTCACTATGTGGAAATATTTGTATAACGCCGCCCAAATGTTCACGCAACATTTTATACTTGTGCTACAACTTTTTGCCTGTGCTACAAAACTTTCAACCTCTAGCACCAGTGCTATGTGAAAAAAAAAAAGTTAACGTACAGCCCTGCAAGTACGTTTTTTATATTTAAAGGATTTGTCACTGAAAATATGAAAATAACCAATCATACACAAATCAGATATAGCTATTCACATTTGGTCTGTTCCTCAAAAAAAGCCCCAGTCATAATTTGTATTATTGTAAAAACACTAAAGAGAATATTCTGTGTTCCACAGATAAAACACAGTCACGAGGGTTTGTAAGTAAATGATCTTCAAAAGAAAGACCGACTGAGCGAAATGAATCTCCAGGTTCTATCATCACATTCTGGGTGCTTTCACCTCGCTGTACCCTGGAGCTTGGAAAAAGCCCTGGTTTGTTCCCCATGGGTCGACAGGAGAGCAGAAAGATGATTTTATTAGTAGGACAGAAAGCATCAGGCCTGAGTGAGAAGACCCTCACACACACACACACCAGCAAATCATGCGTCCCCACAGACCTCTGCATTCTCAGCATGCTCTCCGATGTCCAGCTTACCGACGGCACAAAATCGTGGCTTTGACAAAGTGGAAGGAGCATCTTTCCCTATGGGTGATAATATTACCAGCAGGTGCGGGATGGGCTCATCTATCACAGGAGGAGGACCTGTCTGAGAGCATCGGCTTGTGTACGGCGTTGTGTAGCTGCTCAAAACTGGGTCACAGTTAGGGTTGGGTAGCGTTCACATTTTAACTGGTACGGTGCCAGTATCAGTACCTGAATTTCGGTGCCGGTACCCAACGGTACCTTTTTCGGTACTTTACTCTCTGTGTAATTAAAAAAACATTTATTTAAGTGAAAAAATAAATCCAAAAGCCTCAATTTCAACATTTGGAACAATAAGGCCCTACAAACTTTTTCTTTCTTTCTATTTTCTTTCTTTTTCTGAAACAAATAGAAAGGCATTTAACATATTGTAAATCAAAATGAAAATTAAACCTTTTTTTTTGGCAAACACTGAGGTTTACTGTGATAATTAATCCATGGCAGAAAATTGTGTTAATATTCTTAAAATTTTTAATAGGACTAATATTGTATATTTTTACAATTAAGTGATTAATCTGGTTGTATTATTTATTTAATTGTTTTATTTAAATTTGATCGAAAATTGAATATTTAAAGTAGTACATTATACTGTACAAAAGTAATAAATTTCTGTTACAAAACCGCGTTTCCGCCATTCATAAATACAGAGGCAAGCAGAACATGCAGGAATCATATTTAAAACATATTTTTGCATTTTAATGTTCACAGACACTAGTTCATATCGAGATTCAAATTAAGTGACAGACCTAGTTTAGATTTATTCGTTCGGTGCATTTCGCGCTATAGAGTACAATACGTGTTCTGAATGGGGGTGGGACCCGCGACATCGCATTTTGAGAAACCATATGGCCAGACATGTAACCCACTTCCGAACATTTCGGCTTCCCCTGTGGTTGTCTGAAACGAGTTGAGGGGTGACATCCACGTCAAAGGGCTTCTTCTCTCTCTGTAGGTATGCGCCTAGATGCGTTCTCCAGCTACCGAAATTGGCACAGATGTTTACTGTGAATTGGTACGCTGTAGTACCGACGCAATTCGGCGGACCCGTAAAAAGTACGAGAGTTTGGTACCCACCCTAGTCACAGTAGAAGACTTGGGTCATAAAACACATGTTCTAGTTGCATTATAGTCGAACATTAAAATTGGTGGGCGAGGACCGTTTGACTATTAATCTGTCAGATGTGAGAAAAAAATAATTTTTTGGCCATGTAATGCAGCTCTGATGAGTGACGAGTTGAACCGTGGTTAGGGTAGATGAGGAGAAAAGTCCTGCCGTCCTAGGCCAGTTTGGAAAACCACTTGCATTTCAGAGACAGTTCTAAATCATAACTATACTAACAAACTTACATACATGCCCAGTTTTGAGCTTGTAGTTTCTTCGCACTCTTTGATATGAAATGACATACAGAGGCACGCAAACATTGTGCGTGCATTTGAAGAGCACGTGCTATGAGCACAGTATACCGGCTGACAGGACAGAAAATAAGTTTTTACTGACATATGACCTGACAACTAGAGGTGCGCCGATCCGATATTCAGTATCTGTATCGCTCCGAACTGGCATTTTCTGCGGATATCTGGTAACGGTGACGAGTAGGCATGGGCCGGTATGAGATTTTGACGGTATTATAACCTTAAGCAAAAATATCACGGTTTCGCGGTATTGTCGTTACAGCTCTATAATGTGTTATTTTTAAAAAACAGTTTTTGAGCAACATACAGAATATTAAAAACAGTAGAATGTTTATTTTTTCTTTCATTTGTTTCCTAAAAAGAAGAAAAATAAAAACTGACATATTTATTTAACCTAAATCTGTAATTAAAGTTATTTAATTTTAGTTATATAATTCATATACATACCATTTCATATAATTTAGTTATATCATTTCCTATACATAATTTGATTTAATAATAACCCAATTGAAGCAAAAACAGAATGTTCTGACAAGCTATGTGAAATTATATTACATGCCTGAACGAAACAAACAGCAAAAGCTCTGAATGAGATGCATATTCACTCTCTGACAGCAGGAGGAGGAGCTCTTGTCCACGCAGCAGCAGATACTGCGTTCCTTGGTCCCGCCGGTAACAAAGCAGACGCGCTGAACACTGCTTTACTATGAACTCTACAGAGACCAGATGGAAAAGATCAATACCACCCATTAACTGGTCTGAAGAACATGTCAGTTCCTCTCAGAAATAGACATTGTCATATAAGACCTGTCCAAAAAATATTGAGGATTTTCTTCCAATAGTCCGTGCATCATGAACAGTGAGTGATCTGCCTGCTGCAGTATTTTTCTATGCGCGTCCGTCTTCAGGCTCGGTGTTTTACGGATTCATAATTTTCACAAACTAAATTTGGAATAATGATTGAATTGAAACGCAGTTTGTGCAAGTCCACACAGAGAAAAGCGCAATAAGACAAAAAAACAGTCGTGTTGCCGATCGCATGCGTTCCAGGGGAAGATCATTAACAGGGGTAAGCGGATTGAAAAAAAGTCATTTTGTTGTGGTGTAAACATAAAGTGGGTTGGAAGTGGTGTACACATCCACCCTATAATGATAAAAATCTACCCAGTGTTTGTTTTGTTTTTTAAATCCCTATTTCTCAAACCAGGCTGTTCTGAGATTCCTGACAGAATGACGTAGTTCTGTACAGGCCCTCCCACGATAGTTGATTGACAGTTGTGTTTCAGCACAGACTGGACTGGTGTCTACCTTAGCTCCGCCCCTGAGTGACTG